>JAQGDG010000436.1:0-151393 GCA_029844215.1 Przewalskia tangutica
GTTATTTTATAAGTTTCATGTATGTTCACTGATTATCTCTCGACGTATACTGCAGTGGTGCCTGTGTAGGCACCAACGCCCGGTCGGGTCGTGGACAAAAGTGGTATCGTGAGCGCTTAGTCCTGAAAGTTGTCTACTGACCGCGTTCAGTAGAGTCTTGATTATCGCGTGTCAGGCACCACATCTATAATCGAGGTCGCAGGACATTTAGGATTGGTTTCATTCTTCTCACCGAGATCGCAAGCGACAGAGTCGGTTGTTAGGTCGCCTCCCTAACGAAAGTTACGTTGATCGCAATACGGAAAGCGCAAAGCGACCCGTAAATGACTATGTGGATCGCGATCCAGTTGGTAATGATTATAGATAGTTGGTATCAGGACATACATCTATACGGAGTTACGATGGTCGACGCTGTCGCTTAGAATGATTTTAGATTACCGTGAATCGTAAAGACTAACTAGATAACCGGAAGGTATGGAATAGTTAATGAATTTTCGCCAAGGTTTTGTGTTTTATTTCGAGATAATTGGGAAAGGACGAGTCGTCTGATAGGTAGTGAACCTCACGGCCATGTTACGTGAAACCTAACTGAACGCCATGTTAATAGATTGTCGCAGAAGAGGCTTAAGAGAATTGTACTGACGCAGGTCCGATAGAGTAAGTAATGGTCATTGCGGATCGAGACAACATGGTTTTGGTTTTACGAGAAGTTTTGCACGCCATCGGGATCGTAAGGTAGGCTCGAGCATGGAAATCGCGAGCCTAAGAATATTGATTACCGCCGAGACCTTAGTATATGCGCTTTCCGCAATAAGATTTTAAGTCGCACTCAAGGATAAGAGTTAAGGCGACGACAGCCGGGCCGAGGACTCACGTCTCCCCATGGCCCGAAATGGAGCGGGATCATGGTAGTTCCGCCACGCGACAGGTCACGCAGGTGCGCGCCCAAGTCTAGTTAATCGTTTTACTGTTCGTGGACGCGCTCCACCTAATCCAAGTGCCGAAGTTTAAATGGTCGATATTGTCTTACGGAGCGACCCAAAGATTGTGAGGCCGTAATTGGTACGGAAGTTACGTGATGATGTTAAGGAGTTGAAGTACAAAAGGTAACCTCTTTGGGCTTATGACGATGGATTCGCATGCTATGGCGATTAGCCACGTGGTGGCATTATTGGTACGTCGGGTCAGGAAAGGAAACTATGTCGCAAATTATAAAGATTGATTTCCAAAAGAACATCTCTGGGACGAATGTTTCTGGCGGGGAAGAATGTTACACCCCGTGATTTACAGGATACGCTTTAAGAACGATGTAAGAACTCACGTTGTTAAGATTCGAGACTTGTAAAAATTTATCTAATTATGGAATTGTCTAAAACGTAATATCAGGATTTAATGGGAGGGCAACACGCGTCACCCCCTTATGTTGTCTCTGACGACTGGCATGGACACAATGGTCATTCCCTCGTTAGAAGACAAGTTCGCTAGTCAAGCTTGAGAAAGTTGACTTGGTCAAGGACCCACAAGCTTGATATTTAAGAGAACCATCATCCTAGCCACCCAATTGTTCACATCTTAACCCTCCATGTCCCTTTATAATACTACTAGTAGTGAGACAAGTCCACACTTAGCCAAAATTTCAAGAAAATTTGATGAACAAGCTTCAAGCTCTCTGCTCTGGGTCCAAGAAGAAAGAAAAATTTTGTTTGTCATTCATTAAGCTCCACACTTTAAACCAAGGTTCCTATGTATCAGAAGTGTATCTTAATAGAAAAATCCCTAAAAAGAGAGTTTTCAGATAGTCGCAAAGTGAAAACCTAGTGGCTTTCAGGTTTTGATTGGAAGTTTGAAGGAAAGTTGTTGGTATGGTTCTATGGTCTCAAGCAATGGACAAGAGTCTTCAAGAGTCTCTAAGTCAAGGAATGACTTCGATACGGAGATTTGATTAAGATTCGTGAGGTATAATCTTGTTCTTGAAAGTGTTACAAGATTATTTATATTGTTGTTAGCTTTACTTGTTGCTAGTACGTAAGATACGTGTTGAAGTTTATAGGATTACGGATTGATCAGAGCCTTGAAAATCCAAACGTAATGTAAGTCATGTTAAGTCGATTACAATTTGGTCGCTTACTAGAATCGCCGCATGTTATTTACTCGAGATTATAGTAGTAATAATCGCTATGCACTTGATATCACGTTAGGCTAATAACTTGGATTGAAATGGAAATTGATAAGAAACGATGTCAGAGTACTTCAAGTTAGCCGACCGCCTAGTAAGTTGTATTAACTTGATATCGCTTATGGGAGGAATTTTACACGCCTAGTAGCGCGGTAATCCCCTATGGTCGATCGCATTGATCGGGCCTTAAACGCGCGTGTTTGGTTATTGTATTCGCCTTGAAAAAGGTGGCAAAGTAAGTAAAAACAAAGCGAGGGTTGTCCGATTTTCCGTAATTTAATGACTTAGCACTTAGAATATTCTACGGTGAAATAAGAGGTTAATGGACGACGTGACCATTATAGTCAAGTACTATGATAGCGATCCTACCAAGGATGGATTAGCTATCAAGATTGAAGTACTTAGGAGCATTTTGCTACTTGTCGATAATCGCCGCGAGGTATGCGAACCTCTTCCTTCCTTCGCATGATTCTATGTATGGAATATACCCGTGGTATCATTTCATGCTTCCTCGCTACTCTGAAGTTAAGAGGTAGTCAGGTGATCTACACTATGTAGAACTTTTCCTATCATCGAGCATGACTAGTTGCACGACGTAGTACCAGAGACGCACAACACCTCGATATCCTTTACTAGTTTTACGAATAGCCAAGTCGTGAGTTAGGAGATTAACTCACTTCTTTGAAAGTCTTAAGGATGTATAATGTTTTATTGGCGGTTGGACTCAAGAGCTTTGAAGTATGTGATACTTGTTCCGCTTTAAACGATAAGTCCTCGATAGAAATTATATTTTCGCTAAGGTATAAAGCCAATATAACGACTTTATGGGAAGCTGGTTATATTTTCTTTACGGAAAGATAAATGACTTGTTTTTAGTGAAAAGGCAACTTGATTTTAAGGCATCAATTGCCTAAGGTTTTATAATGAAAGCGAGTCACTTGTTTTCTAAAGGTTAAGAGACTAATTGTATTTTTGAAAGTTATGAGAATTGATTTGAAAGATATAATACTTGGTTTCAAAAAGTAAGTCTCGTTATAAAAGGAACGTGTTGGTCTAAACCATAAAGCGGTTATAACGGCTTTACGGAAGTCACATAACGCGTTAAGAGAATGGTTTTCTAATAAAGTAATCAAAGAAATAACTTGTATGGAAGGGCAAATTGTTTTAAAGGTACCAATTGCTTAAGGTTTTAATAAAGAAGTCACTTGATTTGTAGTTCGCAATCGTATTTCTAAAAAGGTATCAGGACTTGTCTTGAAAGTGGATAGACTTGATACTACCAGTTAGTATCTGGAAGTTTTATTTGGAAAGGAGTCTTTGAAAAGAATGTACGCACGTAGTACTTTGGCTTGTTAAATGAGAATTATTCTATTCAGGTTCGATAAGTACTTTGGCTTGTTAAATGAGAATTATTCTATTTGTGTTCCGATAAGTACTTTGGCTGTTAAATGAGAATTATTCTATTTCAGGCTCCCGATAAGTACTTTGGCTTGTTAAATGAGAATTATTCTATTCAGGCCCGATAAGTACTTTGGCTTGTTAAATGAGAATTATTCTACGTGGTGCCTTGATAAGTACTTTGGCTTCGTTAATTGAGAATTAGCCTATACGTACGTGATAGCCTCGAGTGCAAGTATTATGTTTTATTACGCCACACGACTCTGGCCGAGGTCACTGTCTTGTTGTAAGTACTGGACGCACCGACGCTGATGGGATTCCACTGCATGCTTCCGCTATTTGTAGTACTGGGTTAAATTCCTTGATTTTTATAGACACGGTAGTGCTTCCGCTTGTTCGACGGCACGAGATAGTGGTAAGAGTATGTCGGGGTAAACCCCAAGACGCTATACCACCTTCTCCAGGTAAGAGTATGTCGAGGGGTAAACCCCAAGACGCTATACCACCTTCTCCGTGGTAAGAGTATAAGCGGTGGTAAACCCCAAGACATTATACCCCCGCTATTTTGTTCACGGTCGATCGAGATAGGTAAGAGTATAAGCGGCGGTAAACCCCAAGATGTTTTACCACCTTCTCCAGGTAAGAGTATAAGTGCGGTAGACCTCAAGATGCTATACCACCGCTTTACCACCTTCTCCGTGATAAGAGAGACGCCATACCACCGCAGACTTGCGCTCATGTACGCCATCGTGTATTATCATATCCTCGGATCGTGGCAGTGATGCCGATTCCACGCGAGATATATATATATGTTGTGTATGTGTACGCCCTGAATGGTGAGGATGCCACGCGCGCCATTACATGATTATATTTACACTTATAGTCGGCTTACAATGGATGGGATTCCACTGACACGCTTGATATTCATGCGTGATTTGATCAAGGCCCCGCATCGGGTCGTAGTAAACGTGTCTCTCCTTAAAGTGGCCTGATTATACTTATGAAAGATAAGTAAGTTATATAGTAATGAATTTAATGACTTTTCCTAATCACGTATGCGTAAGAATTCGCTATAACCTTTATTGAAAATGAGAATAGATAATAAGGTGAAATTAAGTTCATAAGTCGATATGACACTACAGATCCGTATGTATTTTTATACTGCCTTGTCACTCTTTTGTACGCTTATGATCCGCTTATCAGACGTTATTTCTGCTCCATATTCTGCACTGTTAGATCGACTTCTTCGGGCCGCTCATGCCCGCAGGTTTTAGGTACCTGTCGCGATCCTCGCTTAGGATCTCGCTCAGCTGAGAAAGCTCCATTTGCTCCTGAGGCTTAGCTCGTATGGTTTTCCCGAGGTAATAGATTCATGTATATTCGTGAGTACGGCGGCCCCGTCCCGCCACAGCTTGTTATGTTAAAACTCTGGAGGTCCTGTAGTCACATATCAGGGTCGCGTAAAGTGAACGAGGCAATCGCTTCGCTGTATTTATATATGTCCAGATGGTAGCCTTATCCGCTAACTCGCTGCTTACTTCAGCTTGTGTTATTTTATAAGTTTCATGTATGCTCCACGATTATCTCCGATGATACTGTAGTGGTGCCCGTGTAGGCACTCGCCACGCCCGGCCTGGGTCGTGACAAAAGTGGTATCGTGAGCAGCTTAGTCTCTGAAAGTGTCTACGACCGCGTCTAGTAGTCTTGATTATCGTGCGTGTCGCGCACCACATCTATAATCGAGGTCGCAGGACATTTAGGATTGGTTTCATTCTTCTCACTCCGAGATCGCGCGACAGAGCCGGTTGTTGTGGTCGCCTCCCTAACGAAGTTATGTTGATCGCAGCCACGAAAGGCAGCATGACCCGTAAATGACTACGCGGATCGCGTATCCGTGCTGGTAATGATTATAGTATAGTTGGTATTGTGACATACATCTATACGGAGTTATGCAGGGTCGACGCGTCGCTTAGAATGATTTTAGATTACCGTGAATCGGGTAAAGACTAACTAGATAACGGAAGGTATGGAATAGTTAATGAATTTTCGCCAAGGTTTTGGTTTTATTTCGAGATAATCGGGAAAGGATGAGCCGTCTGACAGGTAGTGAACCCTCACGGCCATGTTACGAACCTAACTGAACGTCATGTTAATAGATTGTCGCGTAGAGTTTAAGAGAATTGTACTGACGAGGTCCGATAGAGTAAGTAATGGTCGTGGATCGAGACAACATGGTTTTGGTTTTACGAGAAGTTTTGCACTACATCGGGACTGCAAGGTAGGCTTCGAGCATGGAAATCGCGAGCCTAAGAATATTGATTATCGCCGAGACCCAGGTATATAAGGCTTTCTCGCAACAAGATTTTAAGTCACCAAGGATAAGAGTTAAGGCGACGAAGCCTGCCGAGACCGTTACGTCTCCCATGGCCCGGAAATGGAGCCGGGATCTGGGTAGAGTTCCGCCACGCGACAGTGGTCACGAGGTGCAAGTGCCCAAGTCTAGTTAATTGTTTTACTGTTCAGGATCGCTCCACCTAACTGTAATGAAAGCCGAATGGTCGATATTGTCTTATGGAGCGACTCCAAAGATTAGAGGCCGAATTGGTACGGAAGTTACATGTATGTTAAAGGAGTTGGAAGTACAAAAGGTAACCTCTTTCGGGCTTATGACGGACGTACGCGCTATATGGCGGTATTAGGCCACGCAGGCATTATTGGTACGTTTGGGTCATAAAGGAAACTATGTCGCAAATTATAAAGATTGACTTCCAAAAGAACATTCGGACGAATGTTTCTGGCGGGGAAGAATGTTACACCCCGTATTTAAGGTGATATGTTTTAAGAACGTATGTAAGAACTCACGTTGTTAAGATTCGAGACTTGTAAAAATTTATCTAATTATGGAATTGTCTAAAAACGTAATATTAGGATTTAATGGGAGGGCAACACGGTCACCCCCTTATGTTGTCTTCGACGACCGAAGCATGGACACAATGGTCATTTGACCTGTTAGGAAGACAAGTCTGCTAGTAGTCAAGCTTGAGAAAGTTGACTTGGTCAAGGACCCACAAGCTTGATATTTAAGAGAACCATCATCCTAGCCACCCAATTGTTCACATCTTAACCTCCACGTCCCTTTATAATACTACTAGTAGTAGACAAGTCCACACTTAGCCAAAATTTCAAGAAAATTTGACGAACAAGCTTAAGCTCTCTGCCTGGGGTCCAAGAAGAAAGAAAAATTTTGTTTGTCATTCATTAAGCTCCACACTTTAAAACCAAGGTTCCTATGTGTATCAGAAGTGTATCTTAATAGAAAATCCCTAAAAAGAGAGTTTTCAGATAGTCGCAAAGTGAAAACCTAGTGGCTTTCTAGGTTTTGGATCGAAGTTTGAAGGAAAGTTGTTGGTATGGTTCTAAGGGTCTCAAGTAATGGATCAAGAGTTCAAGAGTCTCTAAGTCCAAGAGCGACTTCTGATACGAGATTTGATTAAGATTCATGAGGTATAATCTTGTTCTTTGAAAGTTGTTACAAGATTATTTATATTGTTGTTACTTTACTTGTTGCCAGTACGAAGTATATGTTGAAGTTTATATGATTATGGATTGATCAGAGCCTTGAAAATCCGAAATGTAATGTAAGTCATGTTAAGTCGATTACAATTGTCGCTACTGTAATCGCCGCATGTTATTTACTCGAGATTATGAGTAATAATCGCTTGACTTGATATCATGTTAGGCTAATAACTTGATTGAAATGGAAATTGATAAGAAATGATGTCAGAGTACTTCAAATTAATTGGCCTAGTAAGTTGTATTAATTTGATATCGCCATGGGAGGAATTTTACACGCCTAGTAGCGGTAATCCCCTACGGTTGATCGCATTGATCGGGCCTTAAACGCGCGGTTTGGTTATTGTATTCGCCTTGAAAAAGGTGGCAAAGTAAGTAAAACAAAGAGGTGTTGTCCGATTTTCCGTAATTTAGGACTTAGCACTTAGAATATTCTACGCTCAAATAAGAGGTTAACGGACGACGGTGACCATTATAGGTCAAGTACTACGTATAGCGATCCTACTAAGGATGGATTAGCTATCAAGATTCAAGTACTTAGGAGCATTTTGCTACTTGTCGATAATCGCCGCGGGTACGTGAACTTCCTTCCTTCGCATGATTCTACGTATGGAATATACCGTGGTATCATTTCATGCTTCTCGTTACTCTGGTTAAGAGGTAGTCAGGATCTACTCTATGTAGAACTTTTCCTATCTTCGAGCATGACTAGTCGCACGTATGTAGTACGGCAGACGACAACACCTCGATATCCTTTACTAGTTTTACTTAATAGCCAAGTCGCGAAAGTTAGAGATTAACTCACTTCTTTGAAAGTCTTAAGGACGTATAATGTTTTATTAAGTTGGCGGACTCAAGAGCTTCAAGTATGTGATACTTGTTCCGCTTTAAACGTATAAGTCCTCGATAGAAATTATATTTTTGGCTAAGGTATAAAGTAATATAACGACTTTATGGGAAGTTGGTTATATTTTCTTTACGGAAAGATAAATGACTTGTTTTTAGTTAAAAGGCAACTTGATTTTAAGGCATCAATCGCCTAAGGTTTTATAATGAAAGCGAGTCACTTGTTTTCTAAAGGTTAAGAGACTAATTGTATTTTTGAAAGTTATGAGAATTGATTTGAAAGATATAATACTTGGTTTCAAAAGTGAAGTCTCTCGTTATAAAAGAACGTGTTGTCTAAACCATAAAGCGGTTATAACGCTTTATGGGAAGTTGGTTATAACGGCTTTATGGAAGGTTAAGAGAATGGTTTTCTAATAAAGTAATCAAAGAAATAACTTGTATTAAGGAAGTGGCAAATTGTTTTAAAGGTACCAATTGCTTAAGGTTTTAATAAAGAAGTCACTTGATTTAGAAGTTCGGTAATCAGATTTCTAAAAAGGTATCATGACTTGTCTTGAAAGGTGATAGACTTGATACTACCGCTGTTAGTATCGAAGTTTTATTTGGAAAGGAGTCTTGAAAAGAACGCACGACGCAGTACTTTTGGCTTGTTAAATGAGAATTATTCTATTTCAGCCCGATAAGTACTTTGGCTTGTTAAATGAGAATTATTCTATTTGTGCCCCGATAAGTACTTTGGCTTGTTAAATGAGAATTATTCTATTTGGATAAGTGAGAATTATTCTATTCAGGCTCCGATAAGTACTTTGGCTTGTTAAATGAGAATTATTCTACGCGTGCCTCGATAAGTACTTTGGCTCGTTAATCGAGAATTAGCCTATACGTACGCGATAGCCTTCGAGTGCAAGTATTATGTTTTATTACGCTGCCACCACTCTCTGGGAGGCCTACTGCCTGGTTGTAAGTACTGGACGCACTGACGTTGACGGGATTCCACGCATGCCCGCTATTTGTAGTACTGGGTTAAATTCCTTGATTTTTATACATACGGTAGTGCTTCGCTTGTTCGACGGCCACGAGATAGTAAGAGTATGTCGGTGGTAAACCCCAAGACGCTATACCACCTTCTCCGTGGTAAGAGTATAAGCAGGGTAAACCCCAAGACGCTATACCACCTTCTCCTGGTAAGAGTATAATGGTAAACCCCAAGACATTATACCCCCGCTTGTTTTGTTCACGGTCGATCGAGATAGGTAAGAGTATACGGCGGTAAACCCCCAAGATGTTTTACCACCTTCTCCGTGGTAAGAGTATAAGCGGCGGGTAGACCCCAAGATGCTATACCACCGCTTACCACCTTCTCCGTGATAAGAGTATAGACGCTATACCACCGAGACTCGTGTTCATGTACGCCTATCGTGTATTATCATATCCTCGGATCGCTTTAGTGACGCCGATTCCACGCGTGAGATATATATATATGTCGTGTATGGCACGCCGACAAATGGTGGGATGCCACGCGGCGCCACATGATTATATTTACACTTATAGCCGGCTTAGGATTGGGGATTCCACTGACACGCTTGATATTCAATGATTTGATCGCGCCCCGCATCACGGTAGTAAACGTGTCTCCTTAAAGTGGCCTGATTATACTTATGAAAGATAAGTAAGTTATATAGTAAATGAATTTAATGACTTTTCCTAATCACGTATGCGTAAGAATTTCGCTATAACCTTTATTGAAAAT
This sequence comes from Przewalskia tangutica, assembly GCA_029844215.1. Lineage (NCBI taxonomy): Eukaryota > Viridiplantae > Streptophyta > Magnoliopsida > Solanales > Solanaceae > Przewalskia > Przewalskia tangutica. The sequence continues at coordinate 9,747 of JAQGDG010000436.1, forward strand.
GAGAATAGATAATAAGGTGAAATTAAGTTCATGTCGATACGACACCTATGATCCGCATGATTTTTATACTGCCCTTGTCACTCTTTGTACAGCTTACGATCCGCTTTCATCAGACGTTATTTCTGCTCCATATTCTGCACTGTTAGATCGACTTCTGGGCCGCGTTCATGCCCGCAGTGTTTTAGGTACCTGTGTCGCGATCCTCGCCTTAGGATCTCGCTCGCTGGAGAAAGCTCCATTTGCTCCGAGGCTTAGCTCTGGTATGGTTTTCCCGAGGTAGTAGATTCACGTATATTCGTGAGTACGGCGGCCCCGTCCCGCCACGCTTGTTATGTTAAAACTCTGAGGTCCGTAGTCACATATCAGGGGTCGCTTTGTAAAGGAACGAGGCAACCGCTTCGCTGTATTTATATATGTCTGTGATGGTAGCCTTATCCGCTAACCCGCTGCTTACTTCAGCTTGTGTTATTTTATAAGTTTCATGTATGTTCACGATTATCTCTCGATGATACTGTAGCGTGCCTGTGTAGGCACCGCCGCGCCCGGTCGTCGTGACAAAAGTGGTATCGTGAGCAGCTTAGTCCTCTGAAAAGTTGTCTACGACCGCGTCTAGTAGTAGTCTTGATTATCGGTGTCGCGGCACCACATCTATAATCGTGAGGTCGCAGGACATTTAGGATTGGTTTCCATTCTTCTCACCGAGATCGCGGCGACAGAGCCGTGTTGTGGTCGCCTCTCCCAACGAGTTACGTTGATCGCAGCACGGAAAGCGCAAAGAGCGACCCGTAAACGACTACGCTGATCGCGATCCAGTGTGGTAATGATTATAAGATAGTTGGTATCGGACATACATCTATACGGAGTTACGATGCAGGTCGACGCGCTGTCGCTAGAATGATTTTAGATTACCAGAATCGTAAAGACTAACTAGATACCGGAAGGTATGGAATAGTTAATGAATTTTCGCCAAGGTTTTGTGGTTTTATTTCGAGATAATCGGGAAAGGACGAGTCAGTTCGATAGTGGTAGTGAACCTCACGGCCATGTTACGAAACCCAACTAATGCCATGTTAATAGATTGTCGCAGAAGAGTTTAAGAGAATTGTACTGATGCAGGTCCGTATAGAGTAAGTAATGGTCATTGCGGATCGAGACAATACGGTTTTGGTTTTACGAGAAGTTTTGCACCCGCTATCGGACCGTAAGGTAGGCTTGGAGCATGGAAATTGCGAGCCTAAGAATATTGACATCGCCGAGACCTTAGGTATATAAGGCTTTCTCCGCAATAAGATTTTAAGTCGCATCAAGGATAAGAGTTGCGCGACACCGAAGTCGGGCCGAGGACTCGCACGTCTCCCATGGCCCGGAATGGAGCCGATCAGCTGGTAGTAGTTCGCCACGTGACAGGTCACGAGGCGCAAGCGCCCAAGTCTAGTTAATTGTTTTACTGTTCAGGACGCCCACCGAATCCGTAAATAAAGCCTAAATGGTCGATATTGTCTTACGGAGTGACTCCAAAGATTGTGAGGCCGAATTGGTACGGAAGTTATGTATGTATGTTAGAAGGAGTTGAAGTACAAAAAGGTAACCTCTTTCGGGCTTACGACGACTGCATGCGCAGCGAGGTATTAGGCCACGTGGCATTATTGGTACGTCGTCAGGAAAGGAAACTATGTCGCAAATTATAAAGATTGACCCAAAAGAACATTCTGGGACTAATGTTTCTAGGGGGAAGAATGTTACACCCCGTATTTACGTGATATGTTTTAAGAACGTATGTAAGAACTCACAAGTTGTTAAGATTCGAGACTTGTAAAAATTTATCTAATTATAAAATTGCTTTAAAAACGTAATATCAGGATTTAACGGGAGGCAACACGGTCACCCCCTTATGTTGTCTTCGACGACCAAGCATGGACACAATGGTCATTCGACCGTTAGGAAGACAAGTCTTGCTAGTAGTCAAGCTCGAGAAAGTTGACTTGGTCAAGGACCCACAAGCTTGATATTTAAGAGAACCATCATCCTAGCCACCCAATTGTTCACATCTTAACCTCCATGTCCCTTTATAATACTACTAGTAGTGAGACAAGTCCACACTTAGCCAAAATTTCAAGAAAATTTGACGAACAAGCTTTAAGCTCTGCCTGGGTCCAAGAAAGAAAAATTTTGTTTGTCATTCATTAAGCTCCACACTTTAAACCAAGGTTCCTATGTGTATCAGAAGTGTATCTTAATAGAAAATCCCTTAAAAAGAGAGTTTTCAGATAGTCGCAAAGTGAAAACCTAGGGCTTTCTAGGTTTTGATCGAAGTTTGAAGGAAAGTTGTTGGTATGGTTCTAATGGTCTCAAGTATGGATCAAGAGTCTTCAAGAGTCTCTAAGTTGCTACGAGCGACTTCGATACGGAGATTTGATTAAGATTCATGCGAGGTATAATCTTGTTCTTTGAAAGTTGTTACAAGATTATTTATATTGTTGTTAGCTTTACTTGTTGCAGCATGAAGTATATGTGTACAAGTTTATAAGGATTACGATCGATCAGAGCCTTGAAAAATCCAAACGTAATGTAAGTCATGTTAAGTCGATTACAATTGTCGCTTACTAGAATCGCCGACGTTATTTACTCGAGATTATAGTAGTAATAATCATGACTTGATATCATGTTAGGCTAATAACTTGGATTGAAATGGAAATTCGATAAGAAATGATGTCAGAGTACTTCAAGTTAGCCAATTGGCCTAGTAAGTCATTAATTTGATATCGCTTATGGGAGGAATTTTACACGCCTAGTAGCGGTAATCCCCTATGGTTGATCGCATTGATTGGGCCTTAAATGTGGCGGTTTGGTTATTGTATTCGCCTTGAAAAAGGTGGCAAAGTAAGTAAAAACAAAGCGAGGCGCTGTTCGATTTTCCGTAGAATTTAGCGACTTAGCACTTAGAATATTCTACGCAGAAATAAGAGGTTAACGGACGACGTGACCATTATAGGTTCAAGTACTATGTATAGCGATCCTACTGAAGGATGGATTAGCTATCAAGATTGAAGTACTTAGAGCATTTTGCTACTTGTCGATAATCGCCGCGAGGTATGTGAACCTCTTCCTTCCTTGGCATGATTCTATGTATGGAATATACCCGTGGTATCATTTCATGTTTCGCTACTCTGGTTAAGAGGTAGTCAGGTGATCTACTCTATGTAGAACTTTTCCTATCTTCGAGCATGACTAGTCGCGACGCATGTAGTACCAGACGACAACACCTGATATCATTTACTAGTTTTACGAATAGCCAAGTCAGCGAGTTAGAGATTAACTCACTTCTTTGAAAGTCTTAAGGACGTCTAATGTTTTATTACGGGTTGGACTCAAGAGCTTTCAAGTATGTGATACTTGTTCCGCTTTAAACGATAAGTCCCTTCGATAGGAAATTATATTTTTGGCTAAGGTATAAAGTGAATATAACGACTTTATGGGAAGTTATTATATTTTCTTTACGGAAAGATAAATGACTTGTTTTAGTGAAAAGGCAACTTGATTTTAAGGCATCAATTGCCTAAGGTTTTATAATGAAAGCGAGTCACTTGTTTTCTAAAGGTTAAGAGACTAATTGTATTTTTGAAAGTTATGAGAATTGATTTGAAAGATATAATACTGGTTTCAAAAAGTAAGTCTCTCGTTATAAAATAACGTGTTGGTCTAAACCATAAAGCGGTTATAACGCTTTATGGAAGGTTAAGAGAATGGTTTTCTAATAAAGTAATCAAAGAAATAACTTGTATTAAGGCGGCAAATTGTTTTAAAGGTACCAATTGCTTAAGGTTTTAATAAAGAAGTCACTTGATTTAGTTCGTAATTGTATTTCTAAAAAGGTATCGTGACTTGTCTCGAAAGGCGGATAGGACTCGATACTACTGTTAGTATCGGGAAGTTTTATTTGGAAAGGAGTCTTTGAAAAGAATGCACGCACGTAGTACTTTGGCTTGTTAAATGAGAATTATTCTATTTGTGGCTCGATAAGTACTTTGGTTTGTTAAATGAGAATTATTCTATTTGTGCCCGATAAGTACTTTGGCTTGTTAAATGAGAATTATTCTATTCAGGCTCCGATAAGTACTTTGGCTTGTTAAACGAGAATTATTCTATTCAGGCTCCGATAAGTACTTTGGCTTGTTAAACGAGAATTATTCTACGTGGTGCCTCGATAAGTACTTTGGTCGGTTAATTGAGAATTAGCCTATACGCTGGTGATAGCCTTCGAGCGCAAGTATTATGTTTTATTACGCCGCCACCACTCTACCGAGAGGTCACTGCCTTGTAAGTACTTGGACGCATCGACGCTGATGGGATTCCACGCATGCTCGCTATTTGTAGTACTGGGTTAAATTCCTTGATTTTTATGTACATACGGTAGTGCTTCGCTTGTTCGACTACATGGCCGAGATAGGGTAAGAGTATGAGGCGGTAAACCCCAAGACGCTATACCACCTTCTCCAGGTAAGAGTATAAGGCGGGTAAACCCCAAGACGCTATACCACCTTCTCCGTAAGAGTATAAGGCGGGTAAACCCCAAGACATTATACCCCGCTTGTTTTGCTCACGGTCGATCGAGATAGGTAAGAGTATAAGCTGCGGGTAAACCCCAAGATGTTTTACCACCTTCTCCGTGGTAAGAGTATGTGGCGGTAGACCCTCAAGACGCTATACCACCGCTTTACCACCTTCTCCGTGATAAGAGTATAAGGCGGTAGACTCCCAAGACGCCATACCACCGCGAGACTCGTGTTCATGTACGCCTATCGTGTATTATCATATCCTCGGATCGCGTCGCAGTGACGCGATTCCACCGCGAGATATATATATGTCAGGTATGTATACGCCGACAAATGAGCTGGACGCCACGGCGCCACATGATTATATTTTACACTTATAGCCGCTTGCGATGATGGGGATTCCACGACACGCTTGATATTCGCGTGATTGATCGCCCCGCATCAATCGTAGTAAATGTCTCCTTAAAGTGGCCTGGATTATACTTATGAAAGATAAGTAAGTTATATAGTAATGAATTTAATGACTTTTCCTAATCACGTATGTAAGAATTTCGCTATAACCTTTATTGAAAACGAATAGATAATAAGGTGAAATTAAGTTCATGTCGATATGACACTACAGATCCGTATGTATTTTTATACTCGCCCTGTCACTCTTTTGTACGCTTATGATCTGCATCAGACGCTATTTCTGCTCCATATTCTGCACTGTTGCATCGACTTTCGGGCCGCTCATGCCCGCAGGTTTTAGGTACTGTGTCGCGATCCTCGCTTAGGATCTCTGCTCGCTGAGAGAAAGCTCCATTTGCTCCGAGGCTTAGCTCTCGTATGGTTTTCCGAGGTAGTAGATTCATGTATATTCAGAGTACGGCGGCCCCGTCCCGCCACGCTTGTTATGTTAAAACTCTGAGGTCCTGAGTCACATATCAGGTCACTTGTAAAGTGGAACGAGGCAATCGCTTTGCTGTATTTATATACGTCCGTGATGGTAGCCTTACTCCGCTAACCCGTTGCTTACTTCACTTGTGTTATTTTATAAGTTTCATGTATGTTCACGATTATCTCTCGATGATACCGTAGCGGTGCCTGTGTAGGGCACCAGCGCCCGGCCTGGTCGTGACAAAAGTGGTATCGAGCGCTTAGTCCTCTGAAAGTGTCTACGACCGCGTCTAGTAGTCTTGATTATCTGTGTCGCGCACCACATCTATAATCGTGAGGTCACAGGACATTTAGATTGGTTTCCATTCTTCTCACCGAGATCGCGATATGACAGTCGCGGTTGTGGTCGCCTCCCTAACGAAGTTATGTTGATCGCAGCCTACGAAAGCCAAAGAAGCGACCCGTAAACGACTATGCTGGATCGCGTATCCGGGTAATGATTATAGTATAGTTGGTATCAGGACATACATCTATACGGAGTTACGATGCAGGTCGACGCGTGTCGCTTGTAGAATGATTTTAGATTACCGTGAATCGTAAAGACTAACTAGATACCGGGAAGGTATGGAATAGTTAATGAATTTTCGCCAAGGTTTTGTGTTTTATTTCGAGATAATCGGGAAAGCGATGAAATGTCTGATAGTGGTAGTGAACCCTCACGGCCATGTTACGAATCTAACTGAACGTCATGTTAATAGATTGTCGCTGTAGTAGGCTTTAAGAGAATTGTACTGACGAGGTCCGATAGAGTAAGTAATGGTTGCGGATCGAGACAACATGGTTTTGGTTTTACGAGAAGTTTTGCACTGCCATCGGGATCGTAAGGTAGGCTCGAGCATGGAAATTGCGAGCCTAAGAATATTGATTACGCCGAGACCTTAGGTATATAAGGCTTTCCGCAACAAGATTTTAAGTCGCACTCAAGGATAAGAGTTATGCGACGAGTCGGGCCGAGACCTGTTACTGTCTCCCATGGCCCGGAATGGAGGGATCAGGTAGTAGTTCGCCACGTGACAGGTCACGAGGGTGCAAGGCCCAAGTCTAGTTAATTGTTTTACTGTTCGTGGACGCGCCCACCTAACCGTAGGAAGTTTAAATGGTCGATATTGTCTTACGGAGCGACTCCAAAGATTGCAGGCCGAATTGGTACGGAAGTTATGTATGATGTTAAGGAGTCGAAGTACAAAAAGGTAACCTCTTTTGGGCTTACGATTGACGCATGCGCGCGAGGTATTAGGGCCACGCGTGGCATTATTGGTACGCCGGGTTGGAAAGGAAACTATGTCGCAAATTATAAAGATCGACTTCCAAAAGAACATTCGGACGAATGTTTCTACGGGGAAGAATGTTACACCGTATTTACAGGATATGTTTTAAGAACGTATGTAAGAACTCACGTTGTTAAGATTCGAGACTTGTAAAAATTTATCTAATTATGGAATTGTCAAAACGTAATATCAGGATTTAATGGAGGGCAACACGTGTCACCCCCTTATGTTGTCTTCGACGACTGAAGATGGACACAATGGTCATTTGACTTGTTAGAAGACAAGTCTTGCTAGAGTCGCTTGAGAAAGTTGACTTGGTCAATGACCCACAAGCTTGATATTTAAGAGAACCATCATCCTAGCCACCCAATTGTTCACATCTTAACCTCCATGTCCCTTTATAATACTACTAGCGAGACAAGTCCACACTTAGCCAAAATTTCAAGAAAAATTTGACGAACAAGCTTAGAAGCTCTCCTGCCTGGGGTCCAAGAAGAAAGAAAAATTTTGTTTGTCATTCATTAAGCTCCACACTTTAAACCAAGGTTCCTATGTGTATCAGTAAGTGTATCTTAATAGAAAAATCCCTAAAAGAGAGTTTTCAGATTAGTCGCAAAGTGAAAACCTAGTGGCTTTCTAGGTTTTGGATCGAAGTTTGAAGGAAAGTTGTTGGTATGGTTCTATGGTCTCAAGTAGCAATGGACAAGAGTCTTCAAGAGTCTCTAAGTCATAAGGAGCGACTTCGATACGGAGATTTGATTAAGATTCATGAGGTATAATCTTGTTCTTTGAAAGGTTACAAGATTATTTATATTGTTGTTACTTTACTTGCTAGTACTGAAGTATATGTGTTGAAGTTTATATGATTACGGATCGATCAGAGCCTTGAAAAATCCGAAACGTAATGTAAGTCATGTTAAGTCGATTACAATTTGGTCGCTTACTAATCGCCGCATGTTATTTACTCGAGATTATAGTAGTAATAATCGCTTTGACTTGATATCATGTTAGGCTAATAACTTGGATTGAAATGGAAATTGATAAGAAATGATGTCAGAGTACTTCGTTACCGAATTGGCCTAGTAAGTTGTATTAATTTGATATCGCATGGGAGGAATTTTACACGCCTAGTGCGCGGTAATCCCTGGTTGATCGCATTGATCGGGCCTTAAATGCGGCGTGTTTGGTTATTGTATTCGCCTTGAAAAAGGTGGCAAAGTAAGTAAAACAAAGCGAGGTTGTCCGATTTTCCGTAATTTGTAACTTAGCACTTAGAATATTCTACGCTTGAAATAAGAGGTTAACGGACGACGTGACCATTATAGTCAAGTACTATGATAGCGATCCTACTAAGGATGGATTAGCTATCAAGATCAAGTACTTAGGAGCATTTTGCTACTTGTCGATAATCGCCACGCCGTACGCGAACTTCCTTCCTTCGCATGATTCTATGTATGGAATATACCGTGGTATCATTTCATGTTTCGCTACTCTGTGGTTAAGAGGTAGTCAGCGATCTACTCTATGTAGAACTTTTCCTATCTTCGAGCACGACTAGTTGCACGATGTAGTACTGCAGACGACAACACCTTGATATCCTTTACTAGTTTTACGAATAGCCAAGCTCAAAGTAGTTAGAGATTAACTCACTTCTTTGAAAGTCTTAAGGACGCCTAATGTTTTATTAAGGGTTATGGACTTCAAGAGCTTCAAGTATGTGATACTTGTTCCGCTTTAAACGATAAGTCCTCGATAGGAAATTATATTTTTGGCTAAGGTATAAAGTGAATATAACGACTTTATGGGAAGCTTGGTTATATTTTCTTTACGGAAAGATAAATGACTTGTTTTAGTGAAAAGGCAACTTGATTTTAAGGCATCAATTGCCTAAGGTTTTATAATGAAAGCGAGTCACTTGTTTTCTAAAGGTTAAGAGACTAATTGTATTTTTGAAAGTTATGAGAATTGATTTGAAAGATATAATACTTGGTTTCAAAAAGTAGAAGTCTCTCGTTATAAAAGGAACGTGTCGTCTAAACCATAAAGGGTTATAACGGCTTTAATAAGGTTAAGAGAATGGTTTTCTAATAAAGTAATCAAAGAAATAACTTGTATTAAGGAAGGCAAATTGTTTTAAAGGTACCAATTGCTTAAGGTTTTAATAAAGAAGTCACTTGATTTAGTGTTCTAATCGTATTTCTAAAAAGGTATTGTGACTTGTCTTGAAAGGTGGATAGACTTGATACTACGCTGTTAGTATCGGAAGTTTTATTTGGAAAGGAGTCTTTGAAAAGAATGTACGCACGTAGTACTTTGGCTTGTTAAATGAGAATTATTCTATTTGCGCCCGATAAGTACTTTGGCTTGTTAAATGAGAATTATTCTATTTGTGCCCGATAAGTACTTTGGCTTGTTAAATGAGAATTATTCTATTTGTGCCCCGATAAGTACTTTGGCTTGTTAAATGAGAATTATTCTATTCAGGCCCGATAAGTACTTTGGCTTGTTAAACGAGAATTATTCTACGTGTGCCTGATAAGTACTTTGGCTTGGTTAATTGAGAATTAGCCTATACGTACTGGTGATAGCCTTCGAGTGCAAGTATTATGTTTTATTACGCTGCCACGACTTTCATTGGAGGTCACTGCCTTGTTGTAAGTACTGGACGCACCGACAGCTGACGTGATTCCACTGCATGCCTGCTATTTGTAGTACTCGTTAAATTCCTTGATTTTTATGTAAGATACGGTAGTGCTTCCGCTTGTTCGATCACGGCCGAGATAGGTAAGAGTATGTCGGCGGTAAACCCCAAGACGCTATACCACCTTCTCCAGGTAAGAGTATAAGTGAGGGTAAACCCCAAGACGCTATACCACCTTCTCCGGTAAGAGTATAAGTTGCGGGTAAACCCCAAGACATTATACCCCGCTTGTTTTGTTCACGGTCGATCGAGATAGTGGTAAGAGTATAAGTGGCGGGTAAACCCCAAGATGATTTACCACCTTCTCCGTGGTAAGAGTATAAGCGGGGTAGACCCCAAGATGCTATACCACCGCTTTACCACCGAGACTTCGTGTTCATGTACGCCTATTGGTGTATTATCATATCTTCGACTTCGGCAGTGATGGGATTCCACGCGAGATATATATATATGTCGTGTATACGCCGACAGCTGAGGTGGATGCCACGGCGCCACATGATTATATTTTACACTTATAGCCGCTTACAGTGATGGGGATTCCACTGACACGCTTGATATTTGCGTGATTTGATCGCTGGCCCCATCGTCGTAGTAACGTGTCTCCTTAAAGGCCTGATTATACTTATGAAAGATAAGTAAGTTATATAGTAATGAATTTAATGACTTTTCCTAATCACGTATGTAAGAATTGCTATAACCTTTATTGAAAACGAGAATAGATAATAAGGTGAAATTAAGTTCATAAGTCGATATGACACTACAGATCCGTATGTATTTTTATACTGGCCCTGTCACTCTTTTGTACAGCTTATGATCTGCATCAGACGCTATTTCTGCTCCATATTCTGCACTGTTAGATCGACTTCTTCGGGCCGCTCATGCCCGCAGGTTTTAGGTACCTGTGTCGCGATCCTCGCTCTTAGGATCTCTGTCAGCTTTTGAGAAAGCTCCATTTGCTCCGAGGCTTAGCTCTGGTATGGTTTTCCCCGAGGTAGTAGATTCATGTATATTCGTGAGTACGGCGGCCCCGTCCCGCCACGCTTGTTATGTTAAAACTCTTAGAGGTCCAGAGTCACATATCAGGTCGCTTTGTAAAGTGAACGAGGCAACCGCTTGCCATTTATATATGTCCAGATGGTAGCCTTACTTCCGCTAACCTCGCTGCTTACTTCAGCTTGTGTTATTTTATAAGTTTCATGTATGTTCACTGATTATCTCTCGATGATACTGTAGCGGTGCCTGTAGGGCACCATGCCGCGCCTGGTCGTCGACAAAAGTGGTATCGTGAGCGCTTAGTCCTCTGAAAGTGTCTACGACCGTGTCTAGCAGAGTCTTGATTATCTGTGTCAGGCACCACATCTATAATCGAGGTCACAGGACATTTAGGATTGGTTTCATTCTTCTCACTCAGATCGCGGCGACAGAGCCGCTGTTACGGTCGCCTCCCTAACGAAGTTATGTTGATCAGCCACGAAAGCGCAAGAATGACCCGTAAACGACTACTGGATCGCGATCCGTGTGGTAATGATTATAGTATAGTTGGTATTGGACATACATCTATATGGAGTTACGATGGTCGACGCTGGTTGCCTAGAATGATTTTAGATTACCAGAATCGTAAAGACTAACTAGATACCGGAAGGTATGGAATAGTTAATGAATTTTCGCCAAGGTTTTGTGTTTTATTTCGAGATAATCGGGAAAGGACGAGCCGTCTGACAGGTAGTGAACCTCACGGCCATGTTAATGAACCCAACTGAACGTCACGTTAATAGATTGTCGCGTAGTAGGCTTAAGAGAATTGTACTGACGAGGTCCGTATAGAGTAAGTAATGGTTGTTGTGGATCGAGACAACATGGTTTTGGTTTTACGAGAAGTTTTGCACCCGCATCGGACTGTAAGGTAGGCTTGGAGCATGGAAATTCGCGAGCCTAAGAATATTGATTACCGCCGAGACCTTAGGTATATAAGGCTTTCTCGCAATAAGATTTTAAGTCGCACTCAAGGATAAGAGTTAAGGCGACAGTCTGCCGAGGACTCATACGGTCTCCCATGGCCCGGAATGGAGTGGGATCTGGTAGTAGTTCGCCACGCGACAGGTCACGAGGGTGCGCCCAAGTCTAGTTAATTGTTTTACTGTTCGTGGACGCGCTCCACCGAACTGTAAAGTTTAAATGGTCGATATTGTCTTACGGAGCGACTCCAAAGATTAGAGGCCGAATTGGTATGGAAGTTATGTATGTATGTTGAAGGAGTTGAAGTACAAAAAGGTAACCTCTTTTGGGCTTACGATGGACGCACGCGCATGGCGATTAGGCCATGTGTGGCATTATTGGTACGTCGGGTCATGAAGGAAACTATGTCGCAAATTATAAAGATCGACCCAAAAGAACATTCTGGGACGAATGTTTCGGGGGAAGAATGTTACACCCCGTATTTACGTGATATGTTTTAAGAACGATGTAAGAACTCACGTTGTTAAGATTCGAGACTTGTAAAAATTTATCTGAATTATGAAATTGTCTAAAACGAATATCAGGATCGAACGGGAGGGCAACACGTGTCACCCCCTTATGTTGTCTTCGACGAATTGAAGCATGGACACAATGGTCATTTGACCTTGTTAGAAGACAAGTCTCGCTAGTAGTCAAGCTTGAGAAAGTTGACTTGGTCAAGGACCCACAAGCTTGATATTTAAGAGAACCATCATCCTAGCCACCCAATTGTTCACATCTTAACCTCCATGTCCCTTTATAATACTACTAGTAGTGAGACAAGTCCACACTTAGCCAAAATTTCAAGAAAAATTTGATTAACAAGCTTAGAAGCTCTCCTGCCTGGGGTCCAAGAAGAAAGAAAAATTTTGTTTGTCATTCATTAAGCTCCACACTTTAAACCAAGGTTCCTATGTGTATCAGAAGTGTATCTTAATAGAAAATCCCTAAAAAGAGAGTTTTCAGATAGTCGCAAAGTGAAAACCTAGTGGCTTTCTAGGTTTTGGATTGGAAGTTTGAAGGAAAGTTGTTGGTATGGTTCTATGGTCTCAAGTAATGGATCAAGAGTCTTAAAGAGTCTCTAAGTTGCATGAGCGACTTCGATACGGAGATTTGATTAAGATTCGCGAGGTATAATCTGTTCTTTCAAAGTTGTTACAAGATTATTTATATTGTTGTTAGCTTTACTTGTCTAGCATGAAGTATACGTGTTGAAGTTTATAAGGATTACGGATTGATCAGAGCCTTGAAAAATCCGGAATGTAATGTAAGTCATGTTAAGTCGATTACAATTTGGTCGCTTACTGTAATCGCCGCACGTTATTTACTCGAGATTATAGTAGTAATAATCATTTGCGACTTGATATCATGTTAGGCTAATAACTTGGATTGAAATGGAAATTGGATAAGAAATGATGTCAGAGTACTTCAAGTTAGCAATTGGCCTAGAAGTTGTATTAATTTGATATCGCTTCATGGGAGGAATTTTACACGCCTAGTGCGCGGTAATCCCCTATGGTTGATTGCATTGATCGGGCCTTAAATGTGGCGTGTTTGGTTATTGTATTCGGCCTTGAAAAAGGTGGCAAAGTAAGTAAAAACAAAGGAGGTGTTGTCCGATTTTCCGTAGAATTTAGTGACTTAGCACTTAGAATATTCTACGTGAAATAAGAGGTTAATGGACGACGGTGACCATTATAGTCAAGTACTATGTATAGCGATCCTACCAAGGATGGATTAGCTATCAAGATTGAAGTACTTAGGAGCATTTTGCTACTTGTCGATAATCGTCGCGAGGTACGTGAACCTCTTCCTTCCTTCGCATGATTCTATGTATGGAATATACCCGTGGTATCATTTCATGTTTCGCTACTCTTAAGTTAAGAGGTAGTCATGTGATCTACTCTATGTAGAACTTTTCCTATCTTCGAGCATGACTAGTTGCACGATGTAGTACTGCAGAGACGCACAACACCTCGATATCATTTACTAGTTTTACGAATAGCTAAGTCAAAGTGAGTTAGAGATTAACTCACTTCTTTGAAAGTCTTAAGGATGTCTAATGTTTTATTAAGGGTTATGGACTCAAGAGCTTCAAGTATGTGATACTTGTTCCGCTTTAAACGATAAGTCCCTCGATAGGAAATTATATTTTTGGCTAAGGTATAAAGTGAATATAACGACTTTATGGGAAGTTGGTTATATTTTCTTTACGGAAAGATAAATGACTTGTTTTTAGTGAAAAGGCAACTTGATTTTAAGGCATCAATTGCCTAAGGTTTTATAATGAAAGCGAGTCACTTGTTTTCTAAAGGTTAAGAGACTAATTGTATTTTTGAAAGTTATGAGAATTGATTTGAAAGATATAATACTTGGTTTCAAAAAGTAAGTCTCTCGTTATAAAAGGAACGTGTTGTCTAAACCATAAAGCGGTTATAACGGCTTTATGGGAAGGTTATAACGGCTTTACGGAAGGTTAAGAGAATGGTTTTCTAATAAAGTAATCAAAGAAATAACTTGTATTAAGGAAGTGGCAAATTGTTTTAAAGGTACCAATTGCTTAAGGTTTTAATAAAGAAGTCACTTGATTTGTGTTCGTAATCGTATTTCTAAAAAGGTATCGTGACTTGTCTTGAAAGGTGGATAGGACTCGATACTACTTGTTAGTATCGGAAGTTTTATTTGGAAAGGAGTCTTTGAAAAGAATGTACGCACGTAGTACTTTGGCTTGTTAAATGAGAATTATTCTATTTCAGGCTCCGATAAGTACTTTGGCTTGTTAAATGAGAATTATTCTATTTCAGGCCCGATAAGTACTTTGGCTTGTTAAATGAGAATTATTCTATTTCAGGCTCCGATAAGTACTTTGGCTTGTTAAATGAGAATTATTCTATTTCAGGCCCCGATAAGTACTTTGGCTTGTTAAACGAGAATTATTCTACGTGTGCCTTGATAAGTACTTTGGCTTGGTTAATTGAGAATTAGCCTATACGTACGGTCGCGATAGCCTTCGAGTGCAAGTATTATGTTTTATTACGCTGCCACGACTTCTGGAGGTCACTGCCTTGTTGTAAGTACTGGACGCACTGAGCCGATGGGATTCCACGCATGCTTCCGCTATTTGTAGTACTCGGGTTAAATTCTTGATTTTTATGTACATACGGTAGTGCTTCCGCTTGTTCGACGGCCGAGATAGGGTAAGAGTATAAGTGCGGTAAACCCCAAGACGCCATACCACCTTCTCCGTGGTAAGAGTATAAGTGGCGGTAAACCCCAAGACGCTATACCACCTTCTCCAAGGTAAGAGTATAAGTGCGGGTAAACCCCAAGACATTATACCCCGCTGCTTTGTTCACGGTCGATCGAGATAGGTAAGAGTATAAGCGGCGGGTAAACCCCCAAGACGCTTTACCACCTTCTCCGTGGTAAGAGTATAAGTCGGGTAGACCCTCAAGATGCTATACCACCGCTTTACCACCTTCTCCGTGATAAGAGTATAAGTGGGTAGACCCCAAGACGCTATACCACCGCGAGACTTCGTGTTCATGTACGCCTATTGGTGTATTATCATATCCTCGGATCGTCGGCAGCGGATGCCGATTCCA
Source organism: Przewalskia tangutica (assembly GCA_029844215.1). Lineage (NCBI taxonomy): Eukaryota > Viridiplantae > Streptophyta > Magnoliopsida > Solanales > Solanaceae > Przewalskia > Przewalskia tangutica. Next base: position 24,808 of record JAQGDG010000436.1, read on the forward strand.
CTGGCGAGATATATATATATGTTGTAATGTACGCCGACAATGAGGTGGGATGCCACGCGCGCCACATGATTATATTTTACACTTATAGTCGCTTCGCGATGGGGATTCCACTGACACGCTTGATATTCATATGATTTGATCGCCCCGCATCGGGTCGTAGTAAATGTGCCCTCCTTAAAGTGGCCTGGATTATACTTATGAAAGATAAGTAAGTTATATAGTAATGAATTTAATGACTTTTCCTAATCACGTATGCGTAAGAATTTGGCTATAACCTTTATTGAAAATGAATAGATAATAAGGTGAAATTAAGTTCATGTCGATATGACACTACAGATCCGTATGTATTTTTATACTGCCCTGTCACTCTTTGTACGCTTATGATCCGCATCAGACGTTATTTCGCTCCATATTCTGCACTGTTAGATCGACTTCTCGGGCCGTTGCTCATGCCCGCAGTTTTAGGTACCTGTGTCGCGATCCTCGCTCTTAGGATCTCTGCTCGCTGAGAGAAAGCTCCATTTGCTCCGAGGCTTAGCTCTGGTATGGTTTTCCCCGAGGTAGTAGATTCATGTATATTCAGAGTACGGCGGGCCCCGTCCCGCCACGCTTGTTATGTTAAAACTCTTGAGGTCCAGAGTCACATATCAGGTCGGGCTGTAAAGGAACGAGGCAACCGCTTTGCTGTATTTATATATTCTGGATGGTAGCCTTATCTACTAACCCGCTGCTTACTTCAGTTGTGTTATTTTATAAGTTTCATGTATGTTCACGATTATCTCTCGATGTATACCGTAGCGGTGCCTGTAGGGCACCGCGCCCGGCCCGGTCGCGACAAAAGTGGTATCGTGAGCGCTTAGTCCTCTGAAAGTGTCTACGACCGTGTCTAGTAGAGTCTTGATTATCGGTGTGTTGTGCACCACATCTATAATCGTGGAGGTCAGCAGGACATTTAGGATTGGTTTCATTCTTCTCACCGAGATCGCGCGACAGAAATTGTTGTTAGTGGTCGCCTCCCAACGAGTTACGCTGATCGCAGCCACGCAGAAAGCGCAAAGAAGCGACCCGTAACGACTACGTGGATCGCGTATCCAGTTGGTAATGATTATAGTATAGTTGGTATTGTGACATACATCTATACGGAGTTACGTATGAGGGTCGACGCTGTCGCTTAGAATGATTTTAGATTACCGTGAATCGTAAAGACTAACTAGATACCGGAAGGTATGGAATAGTTAATGAATTTTCGCCAAGGTTTTGTGTTTTATTTCGAGATAATCGGGAAAGGATGAGCCGTCTGACAGTAGTAGTGAACCCCACGGCCATGTTAAGGAACCTAACTAATGTCATGTTAATAGATTAAGTCGCAGAAGAGTTTAAGAGAATTGTACTGACGAGGTCCGTGATAGAGTAAGTAATGGTCATTGGATCGAGACAACATGGTTTTGGTTTTACGAGAAGTTTTGTACCCATCGGGATCGTAAGGTAGGCTTGGAGCATGGAAATCGCGAGCCTAAGAATATTGATTACGCCGAGACCTTAGGTATATAAGGCTTTCTCGCAATAAGATTTTAAGTCGCACTCGGATAAGAGTTAAACGCGACAGTCGGGCCGAGGACTCACGGGTCTCCCATGGCCCGAAACGGAGGATCTTGGTAGTAGTTCCGCCACGCGACAGGTCACGAGGTGCAAGCGCCCAAGTCTAGTTAATTGTTTTACTGTTCGTGGACGCGCTCCACCGAATCCGTGTAGGAAGCCGAAATGGTCGATATTGTCTTACGGAGTGACTCCAAAGATTAGAGGCCGAATTGGTATGGAAGTTATGTATGTATGTTAAGGAGTTGGAAGTACAAAAAGGTAACCTCTTGGGCTTATGATGGACGGCATGCGCGCGAGGTATTAGGGCCACGTGTGGCATTATTGGTACGCTTGGTTGTGAAAGGAAACTATGTCGCAAATTATAAAGATTGACTCCGAAAGAACATTCGGGGACGAATGTTTCTAAGGGGGGAAGAATGTTACACCCCGTATTTACAGGATATGTTTTAAGAACGTACGTAAGAACTCACAAGTGTTAAGATTAGAGACTTGTAAAAATTTATCTAATTATGGAATTGCTCAAAACGTAATATTAGGATTTAATGGGAGGGCAACACGTGTCACCCCCCCTTATGTTGTCTTGGACGAATTGAAGCATGGACACAATGGTCATTTGACCCTTGTTAGGAAGACAAGTCTTGCTAGTAGTCAAGCTTGAGAAAGTTGACTTGGTCAAGGACCCACAAGCTTGATATTTAAGAGAACCATCATCCTAGCCACCCAATTGTTCACATCTTAACCCTCCATGTCCCTTTATAATACTACTAGTAGTGAGACAAGTCCACACTTAGCCAAAATTTCAAGAAAATTTGATGAACAAGCTTAGAAGCTCTCCTGCCTGGGTCCAAGAAGAAAGAAAAATTTTGTTTGTCATTCATTAAGCTCCACACTTTAAACCAAGGTTCCTATGTGTATCAGAAGTGTATCTTAATAGAAAAATCCCTAAAAAGAGAGTTTTCAGATTAGTCGCAAAGTGAAAACCTAGTGGCTTTCTAGGTTTTGGATCGGAAGTTTGAAGGAAAGTTGTTGGTATGGTTCTAAGGGTCTCAAGTAGCGGATTGAAGAGTCTCAAGAGTCTCTAAGTCACATGAGCGACTTTGATATGGAGATTTGATTAAGATTCGTGAGGTATAATCTTGTTCTTTGAAAGTGTTACAAGATTATTTATATTGTTGTTAGCTTTACTTGCTAGCAGTGAAGTATATGTGTTGAAGTTTATATGATTATGGATTGATTGTAGCCTTGAAAATCCAAATGTAATGTAAGTCATGTTAAGTCGATTACAATTTGGTCGCTTACTAGAATCGCCGCATGTTATTTACTCGAGATTATAGTAGTAATAATCGTCATGACTTGATATCATGTTAGGCTAATAACTTGGATTGAAATGGAAATTGATAAGAAATGATGTCAGAGTACTTCAAGCCGAATTGGCCTAGTAAGTTGTATTAATTTGATATCGCCATGGGAGGAATTTTACACGCCTAGTAGGCGGTAATCCCCTATGGTTGATCGCATTGATTGGGCCTTAAATGTGGCGTGTTTGGTTATTGTATTCGCCTTGAAAAAGGTGGCAAAGTAAGTAAAAACAAAGGAGGTGTCGTTCGATTTTCCGTAGAATTTAGTGACTTAGCACTTAGAATATTCTACGCGTGAAATAAGAGGTTAATGGACGACGTGACCATTATAGTCAAGTACTATGTATAGCGATCCTACTTGAAGGATGGATTAGCTATCAAGATTGAAGTACTTAGAGCATTTTGCTACTGTCGATAATCGCCGCGAGGTACGTGAACCTCTTCCTTCCTTTGGCATGATTCTATGTATGGAATATACCTGTGGTATCATTTCATGATTCCTTCTACTCTTAGAAGTTAAGAGGTAGTTGTGTGATCTACTCTATGTAGAACTTTTCCTATCTTTGAGCATGACTAGTTGCACGTATGTAGTACGGTAGACGTACAACACCTTGATATCCTTTACTAGTTTTACGAATAGCCAAGTCGTGAGTTAGAGATTAACTCACTTCTTTGAAAGTCTTAAGGATGTATAATGTTTTATTAAGGGTTAAGGGACTCAAGAGCTTTCAAGTATGTGATACTTGTTCCGCTTAAACGTATAAGTCCCTTCGATAGGAAATTATATTTTTGGCTAAGGTATAAAGTGAATATAACGACTTTATGGGAAGTTGGTTATATTTTCTTTATGGAAAGATAAATGACTTGTTTTTAGTGAAAAGGCAACTTGATTTTAAGGCATCAATTGCCTAAGGTTTTATAATGAAAGCGAGTCACTTGTTTTCTAAAGGTTAAGAGACTAATTGTATTTTTGAAAGTTATGAGAATTGATTTGAAAGATATAATACTTGGTTTCAAAAAGTAAGTCTCTCGTTATAAAAGGAACGTGTTGTCTAAACCATAAAGGGTTATAACGCTTTATGGGAAGTTGGTTATAACGGCTTTATGGAAGGTTAAGAGAATGGTTTTCTAATAAAGTAATCAAAGAAATAACTTGTATTAAGGAAGGGCAAATTGTTTTAAAGGTACCAATTGCTTAAGGTTTTAATAAAGAAGTCACTTGATTTAGTGTTCTAATTGTATTTCTAAAAAGGTATTGTGACTTGTCTTGAAAGCGTGGATAGGACTTGATACTACGTTGTTAGTATCGGGAAGTTTTATTTGGAAAGCGAGTCTTTTGAAAAGAATGCACGACGTAGTACTTTGGCTTGTTAAATGAGAATTATTCTATTTGCGCCCCGATAAGTACTTTGGCTTGTTAAATGAGAATTATTCTATTCAGGCTCCGATAAGTACTTTGGCTTGTTAAATGAGAATTATTCTATTTGTGCTCGATAAGTACTTTGGCTTGTTAAATGAGAATTATTCTATTTGTGCTCCGATAAGTACTTTGGCTTGTTAAATGAGAATTATTCTACGTGTGCCTTGAGCAAGGTCGACTCGTAAGCGCTAAGTTTCAGCCGACTGATGTTGGAGCGTGGTTTCCGCCATCGGCGAGAGGTCGACGACCGCCCCGCTCTTACTCTTCCGCAGGTCCAGACGGCTATGTCGTGTATTGTGATGCCGTGCATCGGTCAAAGTGTGTTGACGCAGCGAGGCAAGGTTATAGCGCACGATCCCGAAGCCTAAGAAGCGTGAGGAACTACCCCACCCATGATTGGAGTCGCGCAGCAGTGATTCACGCCAAGATCCGGAGGCACTATTTGTACGGGTTCATGTGGATGTTTTTACGCACCACAAGAGCATTCAAGATATCTTCAACCGCAGGAGCCGAACTTACGGCTGCAGACGGTGGTTAGAATTGCTTAAGGATTATGATATCGATATCCCGTACTCACCCGGAAGGCCAACGCCATGCGTATGCCCTTAGTCGTAGGTCGATGGGTAGCCTATCAGATGTGCAGCCAGAGAGGAGGGACATGGTTCGCGAGTTACATCAGTTAGCGAGCCTTGGAGTCCGATTGATTGATTCTGATAGCAGTGGGGTTCGAGTTCGAGAGGTTGCCGAGTCTTCCATCGCCGGCGAGGTGAAGAGGCAACGCTGAGGATCCCGCTGACTCAGACGTGATACGGCTTCGTGAGGAAGGGTCCTTTTGAGGTAGCACCACGGGTGCTAAGGTTCGAGGGCAGTTGTGTGTTCCAGATATTGCAGACTTCGCAATGTGTTCTGGGGAAACACACGTACAAGTACTCTATCCATCCGGTCGACTCAAGACGTACCACGACCTCGTGATCCGGTATCGCGGATGGCTTCAAGAGGACGCTGCAGTTTGTAGCTCAAAGGCCCGTGTTGTCGCGCAGCGAAGATAGAGCACCGCAGGCCCGTGGATTATCGCATCGTTACACCCCATTTTTGCAGGATATGTTTTATGAACGTACGTAAGAACTCACAAGTGTTAAGATTTGAGACTTGTAAAAAATTTATCGGAAATATTGGAATTTGTCGGAAAACGTATTATTGTGACGAATGGGAGGACGACACGTGTCACCCCCCCTTATAAATGCCTTGGACGAAATTGGCATGGCCAATATGGTCATTGACCATAGTCCTAGATGGCAAGTCTTGCAAGTTGTTTAGCTTGAGAAGTTTGACTAAGTCAAGGTCCCACAAGTCTTGATATTTGTTAAGTGATCATCCAAACCACCCAATTGTGCACATATTAACCCTTCATGTTACCTTATTACACTACTAGTAGCAAGAGAGAGCCAACACTTAGCAAAATTTCCACAAAAATTTGAAGAAAGAGCAAGAGTGCTCTCGGGTTGGGTTCATCAAGAAAGGAAAAAAATTTGTTTGTTGTCCAATAATCTCCCCACTTTAAACCAAGGTTCATGAGTGTTATGTAAGTGTATCTCAATAGAAAAATCCCGGAAAAAGAGAGTTTTCAGATTAGTCGCAAAGCAAAACCTAGTTGTCTTTCTAGGTTTTGTTAGAAGTGAAGGAAAATTGTCAGTGTGGTTTTAAGTGGTCTCAATGGGATTGAAGTGTATTGGAGAGGTTCTAAACTACAAGGGAGCGACTTCGGATTTGGAAGTTAGATTGAGATTCGTGGAGGTATAATCTTGTTCTCTTTACGTGTTACAAGATTATTTATTTTGTTGTTAGCTTTTGTACGCTAGCAGTACGGTTGATATGTAGAAGTTTATAAGGATTTTGGATTGATTGTAGCCTTGAAAATCCGAAATGAAATGTAAGCCATGTTAAGTTGGATTACAACTTAATCGTTGTTAGAATCGCCGACGTTATTGACTCAAGATTATGGTAGTTTAATCAAATGCGACTTGATATCATGTTAAGCTACCAATTTGGATTGAAATGGAAATTGGATAAGAATTGGTATTGTTGTATTCATTATGGCCGAAAATTTGGACTAGTAGTTTGTTATTCATTTGTATTGGACTACCGTCTATATCATGTGAGCCAATCAATGTATGGTTATTCATTTGTATTGTACTACCTTATAGATTGTGGTGAGCCAATTGGGGCTGTTTGGTTATTGTATTCGACCTTGAAAAAGGTGGCAAAGTTAGTAGAAACAAAGGAGGTGCTGTCCGATTTTCCGTAGAAATTAGTGACTTAGCACTTAGAATATTCTACGTTTGAAGTAAGAGGTTAATGGACGTATTGTGGCCATTATAGGTTGAAGTACTAAGTATAGCGTATCCTACTCAAGGATGGTTTAGCTATCAAGGTTGGAGTACTTTGGAGCATTTTGCTATTTGTCGACAATCGTCGCAGGTATGCGAACCTCTTCCTTCCTTTGGCATGATTCTATGTATGAAATATACTTGTGGTATCATTTCATGTTTCCTTCTACTCTTAGAAGTTAAGAGGTAGTTATGTGATTTACTCTATGTAGAACTTTTCCTATCTTTTGAGCATGACTAGTTGCACGTATGTAGTACTGAGACATACAAGACTATGACATTCTTTACTTGTTTTATGTAATGCCAAGTCGTGGGTTAGAGATTAACTCACTTCTTTGAAAATAGTAAGGATGTCTTAAGTTGATTTTAAAGCTAGGGACTTCAAGAGTTTTAAAGTATGTGATACTTGTTCCGCTTTAAACGTATAAGTCCCTTGGATAGGAAATTGTTTATGGCTAATGTATAAAGTGAATATAACGCTTTATGGGAAGTTAGTTATATTTACTTTATGGAAAGATAAATGACTTGTTTTATTGAAAAGGCAATTTGTTTTAAGGCATCAATTGCCTAAGGTTTTATAATAAAAGCGAGTCACTTGAGTTTTAAAGGTTAAGAGACTAATTGTATTTTTGAAAGTTAAGAGAATTGATTTGAAAGTATTTAATACTTGGTTTCAAAAAGTAGAAGTCTCTTGGTTATAAAAGGAATGAGTTGGTCTAAAACTACAAAGGGTTATAACGCTTTATGGGAAGTTGGTTATAACGGCTTTATGGAAGGTTAAAAGAATGGTTTTCTTCAAGAATGTAAGCAAAGAATGATTTGAAATAAGAAGGGCAAACTGCTTTTAAGGTACCAGCTTGCCTAAGGTTTTAAGAAAGAAGTCACTTGTTTTAGTTCTGATTGTATTTCTAAAAAGGTATTGTGACTTGTCTTGAAAGCGATAGGACTTGATACTATAGTTGTTAGTATCCGGGAAGTCTTATTTGAAAAGAGTATTTCTAAGGAGTAGAGGCAGAGTACATCGTAAATTCGGATTTTTATATGACATTATCGACCCGTGATCGGGCCGCAAGATACCTTTACGCGCACTATATGACATTATCGACCCGTGATCGGGCCGCAAGATACCTTACGCGCACTATATGACATTATCGACCCGTGATCGGGCCGCAAGATACCTTACGCGCACTATATGACATTATCGACCCGTGATCGGGCCGAAGTATACCTTACGCGCACTATATGACATTATCGACCCGTGATCGGGCCGGCGATACCTTTACGCGCACTATATGACATTATCGACCCGTGATCGGGCCGCAAGATACCTCACGCGCACTATATGACATTATCGACCCGTGATCGGGCCGCAAAGATACCCACGCGCACTATATGACATTATCGACCCGAGATCGGGCCGGCAAAGATACCTTACGCAGATTATGTGACATTATCGACCCAGGATTGGGCCGGGCAGTATACCTTTACGGGCAGACTTTGTGACATTATCGACCCGTGATCGGGCCGGCAAGATACCTTTACGCGCACTATGCGACCGATCGCGTCCCGTGTCAAGCGGTAAGATAGGTGCCCTCCCAGCGGCCGGATTATACGATGAAAGATAAGTAATTTATATAGTAACGAACTTAATGATTCTTTTTCTATTAACGACGTAAGAACGTGGCTATAATCTTTATCTGGAATGGGAAAAGATAATGAGGTGAAATTAAGTTCATGTGGTAATGACACTACAGATCCGTATGTATTTTTATACTTGTCTCATTTTTTTGTACGCTATGATCTGCTATCAGACGCTATTTCGCTCCATATTCTGCACTGTTGTAATCGACTTCTTCTGGGCCGCGCTCATGCCCGCAGTTTTAGGTACCAGTTTACGATCCTTGCTCCTAGATCTCGGTCGCTGAGAGAAAGCTCCATTTGCTCCGGAGGCTTATCTCTTGGTACGGTTTTCCCTGAAGTAGTAGATGCATGTATATTCAGGGGTATGGCGGGGCCCTGTCCCGCCACAGTTATTATTCCTAGAGGTCTGTATTCACATTTGTGGTTGGGCTGTAAGAACTGATTGTACAGTTGCACTTTTTGAGTATGTTTATATTATGGTAGGCGGCCTTGTCGGCTAGCCTAGGATGTTATTGTTTACACATATGTCTATGTTGTGTATGTTCCGCTGCTATTCTCTGATGTGCACCTGAACGGGGTGCCCAGTTAGGGCACCGCGGCCGCTCCGGGTCGTGACAAAAGTGGTATCGTGAGCAGCTAGTCCTGAAAGTGTCTACAGACCGTGTCTAGTAGAGTCTTGATTATCGGTGTAGTGCACCACATCTATAATCGTGAGGCTACAGGACATTTAGATTGGTTTCCATTCTTCCTCTCAGGATCGTGCAAGAGAGTCGCCTTATTAGGTTGAAATCCTCTCCGACCTATTCTTATGAAACAGCTTATGCCTCCTCGGCGCGACCAGGCCTGTGGCAAGGCAGCAGCAGAGCTGCCAGAGGCACGCAGAGGTTACCAGACTCGCACGCACTATGCCCGAGGTAAGAGGCGGCAAAGTTCACCACGCCAGCAGAGTGAGCCGAGAGCGGCAGAGCTGCAGGTTCCTGCACCGGCCTCCAGCCTGCAGGCGCAGGCAGAGATTATGGAGAAACGATCAGATTATTGATCGACATAGTGGTAGGCGCGCCATGCGAGCGTGTAGCTAACCCAGAGCCGGCGGTTATGGATCCGGATTTTCCGGGTTGTCATCCGCCCGAGTTTTATGGTTCGAGGTCCGGCGAGGATCCGCAGGAGTTCATTCAGCGACTACAATGACTATGCGAGTTCTTAAGGCTTCAGAGACAGAGTCTGCGGCTAGCCTCTACCTTACGTGATATCGTTGAACCGGTTTGAGCTGGGTGCCGACGAGAGGGATGATGCTCTTCCACCGTTTGGGAGGAGTTCACAGAGGCCTTTATGGATCACTTTTGCCTCCCGAGGTGAGGAGAGCCCGTGTAGATAGATTCTTGACCTTGAGGCGTAATGGGAGGACTATCGGGAGTATAGCTCGAGTTTGACTCTGGCCAGTACGCGCACACCATTGTAGCACATGGCGGATAGAGTTCATCGTTATGTGACGGGCTAGACCGTCATATGATTATCAAGGCTGGGGGTGGCTCTTCACCCGGTATGGACATTGCTAGACGCAGCCTATGCGCAGGGATAGAGGATAGAGAGAGTGAGGATCGATTGACTCGAGCCAGCCAAGAGGCCAGACAACAGGTCTCGTGGCGCTGAGGCGACAAATTTCCAGCAGCAGACTAGGTCTACATTGCAGCCAAAGACCGAGTGCTCCTCCACGATTTTCCAATGGGGTTTACAACCCCGGGACGCAGGGCCGGTCAGTCTCTAGAGCTCGTAGTCTCGGGGAGATGGGGTCCCGGTCGACGAGGCCACCTTTGCCTCCATGCGCCCAGTGTGGTAGGCTACATTCTGGGGTATGTCGCGCCGGTACGGGTGCTTGTTTTTCTTGTGGTCGTCTAGGCCATAGGTTAAGAGAATGTCCTTATAGAGGGTCTCGCGGGACACCACCATCAATCGGGCCATGGGTTCTTCGCCTTCAATAGCTAGGCAGGATGTCCATGCACCGATAGGCTGTGGCAGAGGTCGTGGTGGAAGTTCCCAGCTTTAGCGGTCCTTTGAACCGCCTATATGGTTTCAGGTATGTCTTTGGCTTTTAGAAACTTGTATGTATGATAAAGTTGTGGTATGTTTAAGTTTTATGAACTGATTATATTGAGACTATGAATATGTTAGAAGGAGTAGGAGGTACGAAAAGATAATCTCTTTTGGGCTTATGATGGACAGATGTGCGTGTGCGAGTTATTAGGGCCATGTGTGGCATTGTTGGTATGTCGGGGTTGTGAAAGGAAACTATGTCGCTAATTTTAAGATTGACTCCGAAAGAACATTCGGGGACGAATGTTTCTAAGGGGGGAAGAATGTTACACCCCGTTTTTGCAGGATATGTTTTATGAACGTACGTAAGAACTCACAAGTGTTAAGATTTGAGACTTGTAAAAAATTTATCGGAAATATTGGAATTTGTCGGAAACGATATTAGGACGAATGGGAGGACGACACGTGTCACCCCCCCTTATAAATGCCTTGGACGAAATTGGCATGGCCAATATGGTCATTGACCATAGTCCTAGATGGCAAGTCTTGCAAGTTGTTTAGCTTGAGAAGTTTGACTAAGTCAAGGTCCCACAAGTCTTGATATTTGTTAAGTGATCATCCAAACCACCCAATTGTGCACATCTTAACCCTTCATGTTACCTTATTACACTACTAGTAGCAAGAGAGAGCCAACACTTAGCAAAATTTCCACAAAAATTTGAAGAAAGAGCAAGAGTGCTCTCGGGTTGGGTTCATCAAGAAAGGAAAAAAATTTGTTTGTTGTCCAATAATCTCCCCACTTTAAACCAAGGTTCATGAGTGTTATGTAAGTGTATCTCAATAGAAAAATCCCGGAAAAAGAGAGTTTTCGTATTAGTCGCAAAGCAAAAACCTAGTTGTCTTTCTAGGTTTTGTTTAGAAGTTGAAGGAAAATTGTTGGTGTGGTTTTAAGGGTCTCAACAAGCGGATTGAAGTGTATTGGAGAGGTTCTAAACTACAAGGGAGCGACTTCGGATTTGGAAGTTAGATTGAGATTCGTGGAGGTATAATCTTGTTCTCTTTACGTGTTACAAGATTATTTATTTTGTTGTTAGCTTTGCATGTTGCTAGCATGAAGTTGATATGTAGAAGTTTATAAGGATTTTGGATTGATTGTAGCCTTGAAAATCCGAAATGAAATGTAAGCCATGTTAAGTTGGATTACAACTTAATCGTTGTTAGAATCGTCGCATGTTATTGACTTGAAGATTATGGTAGTTTAATCAAATGCGACTTGATATCATGTTAAGCTACCAATTTGGATTGAAATGGAAATTGGATAAGAATTGGTATTGTTGTATTCATTATGGCCGAAAATTTGGACTAGTAGTTTGTTATTCATTTGTATTGGACTACCGTCTATATTGTGGTGAGCCAATTGGGGCTGTATGGTTATTTATTTGTATTGTACTACCTTATAGATTGCGGTGAGCCAATTGGGGCTGTTTGGTTATTGTATTCGACCTTGAAAAAGGTGGCAAAGTTAGTAGAAACAAAGGAGGTGCTGTCCGATTTTCCGTAGAAATTAGTGACTTAGCACTTAGAATATTCTACGTTTGAAGTAAGAGGTTAATGGACGTATTGTGGCCATTATAGGTTGAAGTACTAAGTATAGCGTATCCTACTTGAAGGATGGTTTAGCTATCAAGGTTGGAGTACTTTGGAGCATTTTGCTATTTGTCGACAATCGTCGCGAGGTATGTGAACCTCTTCCTTCCTTTGGCATGATTCTATGTATGGAATATACTTGTGGTATCATTTCATGTTTCCTTCTACTCTTAGAAGTTAAGAGGTAGTTATGTGATTTACTCTATGTAGAACTTTTCCTATCTTTTGAGCATGACTAGTTGCACGTATGTAGTACGGTAGACATACAAGACTATGACATTCTTTACTTGTTTTATGTAATGCCAAGTCGGGTGGGTTAGGAGATTAACTCACTTCTTTGAAAATAGTAAGGATGTCTTAAGTTGATTTTAAAGCTAAGGGACTTGAAGAGTTTTAAAGTATGTGATACTTGTTCCGTTTTAAACGTATAAGTCCCTTGGATAGGAAATTGTTTATGGCTAATGTATAAAGTGAATATAACGGCTTTATGGGAAGTTAGTTATATTTACTTTATGGAAAGATAAATGACTTGTTTTATTGAAAAGGCAATTTGTTTTTAAGGCATCAATTGCCTAAGGTTTTATAATAAAAGGAGTCACTTGAGTTTTAAAGGTTAAGAGACTAATTGTATTTTTGAAAGTTAAGAGAATTGATTTGAAAGTATTTAATACTTGGTTTCAAAAAGTAGAAGTCTCTTGGTTATAAAAGGAATGAGTTGGTCTAAAACCATAAAGGGTTATAACGGCTTTATGGGAAGTTGGTTATAACGGCTTTATGGAAGGTTAAAAGAATGGTTTTCAAGAATGTAAGCAAAGAATGATTTGAAATAAGAAGTGGCAAACCGCTTTTAAGGTACCGGTTGCCTAAGGTTTTTAAGAAAGAAGTCACTTGTTTTAGAAGTTCTGTATTGTATTTCTAAAAAGGTATTGTGACTTGTCTTGAAAGTGGATAGGACTTGATACTATAGTTGTTAGTATCCGGGAAGTCTTATTTGAAAAGAGTATTTCTAAGGAGTAGAGCGTAGTACGTCGGGGTAAATTCTGATTTTTATATGACATTATCGACCCGTGATCGGGCCGCAAGATACCTTTACGCGCACTATATGACATTATCAACCCGTGATCGGGCCGCAAGATACCTCACGCGCACTATATGACATTATCGACCCGTGATCGGGCCGCGATACCTTACGCGCACTATATGACATTATCGACCCGTGATCGGGCCGCAAGATACCTTACGCGCACTATATGACATTATCGGCCAGATCGGGCCGGCAAGATACCCACGCGCACTATATGACATTATCGACCCGTGATCGGGCCGCAAGATACCTTTACGCGCACTATATGACATTATCGACCCGTGATCGGGCCGGCAAGATACCTTTACGCGCACTATATGACATTATCGACCCGTGATCGGGCCGCAAGATACCCACGCGACATGTGACATTATCGACCCAGATCGGGCCGCAAGATACCTTACGCGCATTTTGTGACATTATCGACCCGTGATCGGGCCGGCAAGATACCTTACGCGCACTACGTGACCACGATCGCGTCCCGTGTCAAGGTAAGATAGGTGCCCTCCCAAAGCGGCCGGATTATACGTATGAAAGATAAGTAATTTATATAGTAACGAACTTAATGATTCTTTTTTCTATTAATGTACGTAAGAATGTGGCTATAATCTTTATTGGGAATGGGAAAAGATAATGAGGTGAAATTAAGTTCATAAGTGGTAATGACACGCAGATCCGTATGTATTTTTATACTTGTCTCGTCATTTTTTTGTACGCTTATGATCTGCTTCATCAGACGTTATTTCTGTTCCATATTCGCACTGTTGTTATCGACTTCTTCTGGGCCGTTCATGCCCGCAGGTTTTAGGTACCCAGTTTGGCGATCCTTGCTCCTAGGATCTCAGTTCAGTTTTTGAGAGAAAGCTCCATTTGCTCCGGAGGCTTATCTCTTGGTACGGTTTTCCCTGAGGTAGTAGATGCATGTATATTCAGGGGTATGGCGGGGCCCTGTCCCGCCACAGTTATTATTCCTAGAGGTCTGTATTCACATTTGTGGTCAATGAAGAACCGATTGCAGCTTGTACTTTTTGAGTATGTTTATATTATGGTAGCGGCCTTGTGGCCAGCTCAGAGGTTATTGTTTACACATATGTTTATGTTGTGTATGTTCCCGCTATTCTCTCGATGTACACTGAACGGTGCCCAGATAGGGCACCGCCGCGCCCGGCTCGTCGTGACACGATACGTAGATCCCGACCGGAAGTGAGGTGATCAACATGGACTTTATCACAGATTACCTCGCACTCAGGAAGCACGATTCTATCCGGGTTATCGTCGACAGCCGACGAAATCAGCCCACTTTCTTCCAATCGGGACGCACCTTTTCTACGAGGATTATGCCGACTTTACATCCAAGAGATCGTGAGACCGCATGAGTCCCTATTTCGATCATATCGAGCAGGAGCCCGCTTTACGGCTAACTTCGAGGTCTTTCCGTATGGTTTAGGACGCAGTGAGCTCGAGCATCGCATTCCATCCTCGCATGACGGACAGCAGAGCGCACTATCCGCACTCTCGAGGATATGTCACGAGCCCGTGTTATTGACTTCGTGGGTAGCCGGGAGGATCATTTGCCTCTAGTTGAGTTTGCATGTATAATAATAGCTACCACCCAAAGATTCGATGGCGCCTTACGAGGCCTTGTATGGAGGAAGTGCAGACGCCGATAGGCTGGTTCGATGTGGGCGAGGTACAGTTAGTGGGACCGGACTTGATACAACATGCAGTGGATAAGGTGAAGCTTATCCAGGAGCGGCTATCGACTCGAGTCGCATGAAGTCGACGCAGATCATCGTCGTCGGCATCCGAGTTCGAGGTCGATGATTGGGTTTTCTCGGTGTCACCCATGGCGGTGTGATCGATTCGGAAGAAAGGGAAACTCACCGGCGTACATTCGCCCTATCGATTGTCCGCAGGTAGACAAGGTTGCCTATGAGTTGGATCCGCCGTCCGATCCGAGGCGGTGCATCCGGTTTTTCATGTTTCTACGCCGAGGAGATGACGGATCCATCTAGAGTGCATCCGATTGACGATGTCCAGTGACCGGCGGTTATCGTATGAGAGAGTCCCATGCGATACTCGATCGTCGTTAGGAGGTTGCGGACGAAGGATGTGGCTTTCGGCCAAGGTCTTATGGCGAACGAGAACAGTGGATGAGATGACGGGAAGCCGGCGAGGACACGAGGCGAGGTATCTCACTTATTCCCACACCTCCGTAACTTACTTTCCTACTGGCTGGTTTTAATTTTCGTGATTTGTTTAAGTGTTATATCAGGCCACGTGGCACTTGCAAACTGTTAAGTTGTGAGGAACTTTATCATTAACTGTCTTGGGAAGGAACATTCGGGACGAATGTTTTTAAGGAGGGGAGAATGTTATACCCCGTATTTCCAGAGTATGTACGTGAGGACGTACGTACAAAAGTTTAGCCTTAGCTAGGCATTATGGACGAAAATTAGTACACAACCCACGAAACGAATTGTTTTCCGACGAAACGTTTTCCAAGACTTGCGTAGGGAAAATTACGGCTATGTCATTTATTATTTTTGCGGATTTTTCCGAGAAATGAAACATTTTGGACCAACGAGAGGGCGACACTTGTCACCCTCAAGTTGGCGGAATTGTGGACGTTTCTTGGACGATTTTATGGCCAAACTTTGGTCAAGGTTAGGTAGGATATTTTGTGTAGTAGATGGATAAGGACACTTGGGTAAATCCTCACCCTACACTTGCATAGCACTTGGCTTCATCTTGGCCATTGGTTGGCCTATAAATACCCCTAACTGAAGGTTTTCTTCATCCACAAATCACTTCTCCAAGTCTTGAAAATCCTCCCTCTTGTAGTGTTTTCGCCCAAGCCTCTTCCCCTCTGAGAAGCTTAGCCGAAACACCCTCTCCCTCTAGCCTAGTGGCTTCGGCCGAGTACCCCTTGGTAGAAAGTTGTCTTCCAAGTATAGTTACTATTCCTAAACACCCTAGCCCAAATCCCTTATAGTACTTAAGTAGAAGTGTGAAGAACTTCTAAGGGTTTCTTGGAGCTATCTGAGCGCAATTGTGAGCTAAACCTTGCTCAGAATCAACATTTAACTTGGATAATTTTGGGCTTATCGAGGTAAATACTCTGTCCTTCTATTGTAATTAGATATTACATATAAGAATAGCTAAGACTTGAGTATAAGTTATGTAGGTTATTAAAGAATAGAATTGAATCGTAATCACAAAGAGAGGGTATAAAAGAAGAGAATTAAATCACTTACATAGATCTGTATTTACAGAGACTTGTGTAGCTTGACGGCAGTGGAAGTCACCCAATTTTCCGTAGAATAGAGAACCTCTCGCTTAGAACTTTATACTGAGTAGCCTAGACGTTGATAGACGATTTGATCGATATAGTCGATACTCGCGCGACATATTCGACTTGGATGTGGATTTCACCGGAAGGTATGTGATTCTCCCTATACTCTTGAGCATGATATTTTAAAATATATATATAGTACTGAGACGACGTGTTAATCGGACGTAGTTTTACGCAATGTCTTTTGACTTAAGCCCAATAATAAAAATCTTGAAGTCTTTCAATGCATTATAAAACATTTCAAAGAAGAAGAATATTTGATGTTTAAATGTAAAGCTTAAGAGTTATACTAGCTTTATGGGAAGTTAGGTATAACGACTTAAGAAAGATAAAAGGAACGGTTTTACTTATTTGTTTATCTTGTATTGACTTCTGCAAATGTAGTAAGATGGTTTGATAAGTAAACATGTTGTGATACTACGTGTGTTAGTGTCTTGTGATGTTATTCTTGTTGTGCTTACGTTGTTAAACGTAAGACCGTTGTACTGTTATTATATCACATACCCCCTTGACTTGTTATACCGAGGGCTTGCCACCTTGATGCGTCTATACGCCTATGCGGTCCGTGTGACTATGCGAGTCGCGAGTTCCAGGATTGATCATTCCGGTGTTTTATCCCGACGCGGGATGCGCCTATGTCGCAGTGACTACGCGGTCTATGAGACTATGCGATCGGGAGTCCGTGAGGTGCAGGGTTAGCTACCCCGACGCGAGGAATACCTCATGCGGTCCGTGTGTGACCTATGCGATCGCGGAAGTCCAGACTAGGCACGCATAATGATACTATGGGCGATTGGCCTTGCTTCGATCATTAGCGGCCTAGAAAAGACTTACATTATATCTATTTTGCTCTTGTTTATGTTGTGGCACTATGTGCGATTGAACCGTTGTATTTGCAAATGGTTTTAAATACTTTGATTTTACTTGATTTTTACGCTTCACATACTTGGTACTGTTATCGACCTCCTTCGGGCCGCTCATGCCGCAGTAAGGCAAGCAGTGCTAGATCCACATCCTTAGGATCTTTTGCTTTGGTGTCGTGAGCTTCATCTTCTCCGAGGCTCGACTTTAGGTATGACCTCCCTGTTGTATATAGTTTTGTACATTCAGGTATGGCGGGCCCCGTCCCGCCATAGTTGTTTATCTTCTGAGGTGCAGTAGTCCTATTGTACAATTGGGATGTAACTGCTAAACTATGTTTATATATATATGCCGAAAGGCGACATTTTCTCACATAAAACTGTGTCTCATTTTACAACTGTTTCATGTCTTGTTTTTATATTCCGATTACTGATGTATGACTACTGGTGCGGGTAAGGCATCACCACTGCCCCGGAACGGGTCGTGACAGTCTGCTTGCTTGCTATTTGAGGCGAAATAGTTAGGATATGCATGTTAGGGAGATGACTCAGACATTTCTTTGTTAGCCCTTTCTTACCATTCATTTCCTATCCCTGACATCACAATTATATCCCTAGTCAGCCCCATTGAGCCAAAAATAAGACCTTTCTTTGACACCTTATAATTCCATATTTGTGTCATAAGTGGAAAAATTGAGTTGTTTGGAATATAAAGTGTTGAAAAAGAGACAAAAAAGAGTGAACAATTTTGATGCACCCCAATGAAAAATAATAATAAATAGGCAAAAGCCTAAGTTTGGGGGTGTCTGATATTCATAATACACCTCATTCACTCAAAACAAAATAGGGGAAAGATAGGTATGAGTATAAAAAAGAAAATCAAAAAGAAAGGGAAGAATCGAAAGCAAAAGAGTTTATGGTACGTAAGATTGAGCCTAAAAGCCTATTTTTACCTACCCCTGCCTAAGCCTACATTACAGCCCTGAAAAGCCCTGAAGATCTCTAATATGTGTATCCATGATCAGTGGAGAATAGCAAGTAAACAGGCCATAGGATTTTGAAATTGACATGCATAGTTGGTATTCTTACTTCCATTGAACATGATTAAATTGAATTTGCGAAATATATGACTTGATGTGTTTAGAATGCTAAAAATTCATGCTATATGTTCCTGCATATTATTCTACTAACTTTTATGCTTTTCTAAGTAACAATGATGCAGCAACTTGATCAATGTTTTTGGGTCATTTTATTTTCTTTTCTTTCGTGTCTTTGTTTTTATTTTTAATCTTTACTCGAGGGCGAGCAAAGGTTAAGTTTGGGGTGTTTGATCGGTGTATTTTATATACACCTTTTGAGTTATTTTTAGTTAGTCTTTTGCCCATTTTTGTACAAATATATGTCGTGTTATGATAGATTTTCTTTCTTTTGAGTCACAGTGGTTTAAAGTGGCACATTGGCGAGAAGGAGCGAAAAGAGGGCAGAAACAGAGGTTCCAGAGCTCAAAATGCTGAAAAGTTGGCAACCCGGGCGAGAAACAGGGCGGCACCGCGGCGCCACCAACCAGCAGCAGCAGAGAGCCACGGCGCCCAAGAAGCAGAGTCGAAGGTTTCAGCGCGGCGCCAAGGCGGGAAAATTGTCAAATCCGAATAGGAATGGGCCAAGGCCAAGAAGGAAAAGTTTTGGGACATTTTTGGTGATATAAAAAGGACCTTTAGGTCAGATTTTGAGGAGTTCCACACTTGAAAATTCATCACAACTTGAAGATCAAGATTTGAGACTTACTTTTGAGTAATTTCTTGTTCTTTATTTTATTTCTTTTTGTGTATGTTGGATATTAGTTTAGTTCTTGGCATGTATATGGCTAAGAACTAACTTAATTTATGGATGTTCATGTCGAATCGCTTGAACCTCGTTCTTATGAATTAATGCATATTTTGGTTTCTTCTTATTATTATTGAGATTTATTCAATATTTATTTTGATTGCTTGGTAATTAATTGATCACTAATTATCATAACTTATATGATTTCTAATCGAAATCCGAAAGGGGAGATTGTGAATATGTTATAGTTGAATAAACATAGGTTTAAATCGTGGATGAAAGTACTCCGATACTTGTGTAGCTTAATAAGTTATTGCTCTTAATCCTCTTTTGTAGTCAATCTTGTCATCGAAAGATAGAATGGTTCTACATTGGGGTTGAGTGTTTATATTACCTTAACAGGAGTATCAAACGGCTTAGTTAATCTGCTATCTCAAAATAGAAGAAGAACCATAATTATTTGCATTAACGAGTAAAGCGAGCGGATAGTTGAGGAGATTTGGAAGCCCTATTTTCACCATATCTAAAGTAAAGTAAAGTAAATTAGTTAGCATCTATAATCATAGCTATAAACAATTCATCAAATTATCGGTTACCAAATAGATAAGAATAGAGGTTGATAATTGGATACTAATGCCTGAGGACGATAACTCGGTCTTCTAGACTATATTACTTGTCACGACACGTGCACTTGAGTTTAGTGTGTGCATAAATCGCGCATCACAGGGAATGGTGTTTACGGGCCAGTAGGCCGCGGCAGAGGTCCTAGTTCTAGCGGACCTCCAAACCGCATCTATGCCTTAGCCAGTCGACAGATCAGGAGACTTCGCCGGATGTCGTCACAGGTATACTATTGATTTCATACTGTGACGTTTATGCTTTGATAGATCCGGGTTCTACCTTGTCTTATATATCTCCTCTTATTGCTGGTAGAATAGGAATAGAACTGGTGTCGATAGAACCTTTTTGAGGTAGCTACGCCAGTGGGTGATTCAGTGGTAGCTGAGTGGGTATATAAAAATTTTCCAGTGATTATACACAGTCGTCAGACCCTAGCAGACTTGATAGGGCTGAATATGATAGATTTTGATGTCATTATGGGTATGGACTGGTTGGCTTCTTGTTATGCCAATGTTGATTGTAGAGACAGATTGGTTCGATTCTAATTTCCCGGTGAGCCGGTTATTGAGTGGAAAGGGGATACTGCGTCGCCGAGGGGTAGGTTTATTTCTTACCTCAAGGCTAGGAAGATGGTTCAGAAAGGGTATATTTATCATCTTATTCGTGTTCGGTGCAGGCCGAGGTTCTTGATCGATTCAGATGGTTAGAGAGTTTCCGAATGTTTTTCCAGATGACCTCCCAGGTATTCCTCCAGAGCGGGAGATAGAGTTTTGTATTGATGTTCTGCCAGATACTCGACCTATATCTATTTCTCCGTACAAAATGGCACCTGCTGACTTGAAAGAGTTGAAGGACCAGCTGAAAGACTTGCTGGAGAAAGGCTTTATTAAGCCTAGTACTTCACCTTGGGGAGCGCCGTATTATTTGTGAAAAAGAAGGATGGGACGTTGCGTATGTGTATTGACTACAGACAGCTGAACAAGGTAACCATCAAGAATAGGTACCCCATCCCCAGGATTGATGATTTGTTTGATCAGTTGCAGGGTGCGAAGTGTTTTTCCAAGATAGATCTGTGATCCGGGTATCATCAGGTACGGGTTAGAGGCGTATATCCCAAGATCGCATTCAGACCCTGCACGCATTATGAGTTCAGGGTGATGTCGTTCGGATTGACTAATGCTCCAGCGATATTTATGGATTTGATGAACCAGGTGTTCAAGCCATTTCTGGATACGTTTGTTATAGTATTCATTGATGACATCCTGGTTTACTCTCGCACGGAGCAGGAGCATGCAGATTATTTGAGGGTGGTGCTTAGAGTCCTCCAGAGCCGGCAGTTGTATGCCAAGTTATCTAAGTGTGAGTTCTGGTTGGCCTCAGTGGCATTCTTGGAGCACATTGTTGGGGCCGATGGTATTCGGGTTGATACGGCGAAGATTGAGGCAGTGAAAACTTGGCCTAGACCTACTACACCGACTGAGGTGCGCAACTTCTTAGGGCTTGCGGGTTATTACCGGAGATTTGTGGAAAAGTTCGCTTCGATTTCAGCGCCTTTGACTAGGCTGACTCAGAAAGCGGCTAAGTTCCAGTGGACGGATGCTTGTGAGAAGGGCTTCCAGTTATTAAAAGAGTAGTTGACGACAGCTCCAGTTCTTACTCTTCCCGAGGGATTAGAGGGTTATGTGGTTTATTGTGATGCCTCGGGTGTCGGACTTGGTTGCGTGTTGATGCAGCATGGTAAGGTTATAGCTTACGCGTCCCGACAGCTCAGGAAGCATGAGAGGAACTACCCTACTCATAATTTGGAGTTAGCGGCAGTGATACATGCTTTGAAGATTTGGAGGCATTACATATGGGGTTCATGTGGATATTTATACAGACCACAAGTGTCACGCCCCAAACCCCGGGCCCGCGACTGGTGCCCTACCTGTGAACCCTTCTATTCATACAACACAATAAACCGCGGAAGATAAATAACACTTATTTTTTTTTCTTTAAACAAAGGCAAAACTGATAAGGCTGCCATAATATAAATCACCCGACAGGGTCTACACTGTTCAACAATGTAGATACAACTCTAGCCAGTCCAGCCCACATATGAATACAGACCTCTAAGATTTTGGACAAATACTATGACGGGACAAGGCCCCGCCGTACCTCTGAATATACCTAGCCATAATGACAAGCTCCGGAACATTGGAGCTATCCCAAGATGTTGAACAATGATCCTAGGCTCGCGGATCCACAACTGAGTACCTAGACCTGCGGACATGAACGCAGCACCCCGAAGGAGGTCAGTACAACAGGTACTAAGTATGTAAACATGAAGTACAGGAAATAAGATCATAATTGTACAAAAGAATGACAGGGGCAAGTATAAAAATCAAATACCATATCCTACTGTGTCATATAACACCAGAGTCAAATGTACCCTGTATCACTGTACTACTGTATCCCTGTATCACTATAACACTGTACTATTATAACACCGAGAGTCAATTATGCCTTTTTTTTTTGTAAAACCACACAGTCCAAATATAACACGGGAGGCAAGTATGACAACCAAAATAACAGTACACTGTGCCTGATTAACAATGAGAGTAATGAGAGTATATATTGATACCCGCATCGTGGAGGGCTAGTCCACATAGATGTTTAATGTCTTGGAGGTTTACCCCGTAATTATACTCAGGAGATGTATAATGTCTTGGGGGTTTACCCCGCAATTATACTCAGGAGATGTATAATGTCTTGGGGGTTTACCCAGCAATTATACTCAGGAGATGTATAATGTCTTGGGGGTTTACCCCGCAATTATACTCATAACACTAGCACCAATGGCTATCATGAACAACATATGCAAGTTAAATAATCTTTAACTCTCATTAGATCAAATAGGAGGTACTCTCCTCCTGAGAAAAACCAAGACAATACCATGCCTTCCATTCTAAAATAACCAAGACAATACCATGTCTTCCTTTCTAAAATAAACAAGACACTAACATGTCTTTCATTTTATAACACCAAGGCACTATCACACCTTGCATCACTAAGGATTAAAGTCCATTACAATAATGTACGTGAGCCGTACATTCACTTTATAAACTAAATTTTCATTTTAGAAAAGCCCAAGTACTACATGTATCACTAGGAAGTAGAATCCAATACATGTATCATTTTGAAACCATCATCAAGACACTTATCATACCAAGTATCTTTCTAAGATATGGTTTGGCAAATCAGGGCAATAGACATCACGTATTACTTTAAAACATCTTTAAAAATCAAAGTGCCACATATCATGTACTATATTAAGGACTTAATCATGGACATTCTCACATGATTTCCTTACAACATTTTAAACCCTCTCTTGACTTTCCACAAACCTTGTTTTAACAAACTTCCCATAAAGTCGTTATAACACTTTCATTTTAGAAAACTAAAGCACTACCACGTCTTTCCTTTTAATACAACCACGGCACTATCATATCATTTAAGGGATTTGAACCCAAAGTACTATGTACGCCTATTCTTTATAAAAGAATCGTTTCATGCAATATTTAGGGAGTTGAACCCAAAAGCACTTTCACTATTAAAACCAAGTTACTTACCCTTTTAAACTCAAGTAACTTACACTTTTAAAACCAAGCAACTTATGCCTTTAAATCAAGTCACTTCTTCTTTCAAAACTCAAGGAACTTACTTTTAAATCAAGTAAACTCCCTTTTTCAAAATCAAGTAACCTATACCTTTAAATCAAGTTACCTCTACTCTTTAAATTAAGTAACATATACTTTTCAAATCAAGTTACTTATTCTCTTTGAATCAAGTAACATATACTTTTCAAATCAAGTTACTACACCTTTTTAACTTCAACTCAAGGCTTTAAATCAAGTAACTTCTACTTTCAACATTAAGGCAATTATTCCTTTAACTCAAGTAACTCATTCTTTTCAAATAACGTTACTCCTATCTTTTAAAATCAAGTCATGCATTCTCTTTAAACCAAGTAATCTATACTTGTTAAAATAATTCTAGTCTCATGACCTTCAAATAACTCTAGTCTCATAACTTCCAAATAAATCAAGTCTCTTAACTTTAGAAATCAAGTCCCATAACTTGAAAAATAAAGTCTCAAGCTTTCAAAATGAATCAAGTCTCTTAACTTTAGAAATCAAGTCTCTTAACTTTAGAAATCAAGTCTCTTAACTTTAGAAATCAAGTCTCATAATCTTTAAAGAAATCAAGTCTCATAACTTTAAATCAAATCTCATGACTTTAAAGTAATTCAAGTAACTTATACATTTCATAATCAAGACTCATATACTTTCAAAATCAATTTACTTACTTCAATAAATCAAGTCACATAGACTCGCCAAAATTAAGTCACATAGACTTTCCAATTAATCATGTCAAAAGAAGGAAGAAGTTCACATACCTCGTGACGACTAACCCAAATGACAAGTAGCAATACACTCCAATGTACTTCAACCTTATTAGCTATTCCACACTACACGTGGTACTTCAACCTATAATAACGATAACACTTCTATCAATTTCAAGCTTACTATTGTAAGATTTATACCAAGTAATTGCCCTCTAATTCTACGGAAATTTAGGCAGCACTTCCTTTGTTTCTACGTACTTTTCCACCTTTTCCAAGGCCCGTATTCACCAACCAACATGTCACATTTAAGACACAACCAACAGTTAAGCAAAAGGGATTACACGCCTAACTGGACGTGTAAAATTCTGCCCCATAATCATATAAAAACAGTCCATAATTTCAGCCCAAAATAAACCAACATTAAGGGTACAATGTGAAGCCTTTAACACCCTTATTCCTTATGACTTTCATTAGCCATTTACTACATTTAATCATGCATGTTAGGGGCTGATTTTCCAACATATTACACGCCCAAAACAGTCCATAAAAACTGCACGACAATATCCAACAGTTTTACAGATTCTACGGCCAACAACTAAAATCCGATAACTCTTTCCTTAATCCTTTTTATTCCAATTCAAGTTCCAATACTTTTATAAAAGTCTCAACAACTTATCAGCAACAATAATACTTCATTTTAGCATGATATAGGTGTAGATGACGACAATAAAATTCAATGAATCTAATAGCACAAAAAGGTTGCTCTCGGCCTCAACTCCCAAAGTTGGCCTTGCACACCTCATTTTCCATATCTTCCTTAATACAAGTTCATCTATATACTATAATAATGAGTAATATCCAATTACTGCGGAGGAAGAAGAATCATTACCTCATTTTTAGCCAAAAATCGTCCAAAACAGCCCTTGCTATATTGGTCCGCAGTTTTCGTTTCGCTCCACTTCTTCAAGTTCCAATCACATATATGTGACCCCTATGAACTTATACACAACTTCACTTTATATTTCACTTCCTAAAAGTTGATAAAACTTAGGGTTTCACCCTCTCTATTCTCGACCAACACTTGATCTTGGGGGTTTTAGGGGTTATCCTTGCTTAGTATACCACTAGGGATCTTAGGCTTGAGTTTGAGGATTTATCATCAAGGATTAAACAATTTTGATCTTCAAAATAGCCCTTAGGCCGAGAGCACCTCAAGAGAAGGGAAAAGTTGTGATATAATTCTAAGTGTCGTTTGTCTGCACTCCTATCTATATATAATATGTCTCTAAGTGTGGATGCTTGACAAGTGTATGGACAATGTGTAGCAAGACAAGTGGAGTGGGACCCACCTCCACTTGTCTCCAAAATATCTATAAGTCCAAGTCTTCCAAGACCAAGTCAAATAGTCAAAGGGAGGTGACATGTGTCACCCTCCAATTGGTCCAAAATTATTTCATCTCCCAAAAATCCATAATTGGCCAAAATTTCTCAAAATATTGTGGGCACCACAAAACCATAAAATTTTCCCGTGGGCCCCACGTGACCAAATCCGAACTTAAAAATCCATAATTCCAATATATTCCAAAAGTTTCAAATACCAAATTTGAGAACCGAATTCCAATTAATAAACCTTTTCCTTCACAAATTCCCGATATTTTTCTTTAAGAAAAATAATCTTCCTTTCGTTCTAAAATTCAAATCTTATTTCCACACGTACGTTCTCATCTCATTGACTTGGAATTATGGGGTGTAACATCCTTCCCCCATTAGAAACATTCGTCCCGATTGTTCATACTAGGTTCATGCTAATCAAATCTTGGTATAGTCTCCTTAAACTACACTCAACAAAATCAATTATGCCACATATGGCCACAATATATCGCACATGCATATACATCTCAAATCTAGAGTGTACATTACCACTATTAACTCCCATTCATGGCCTAAAAGGATTCTCCTTTCGTACTTTCATTAGTCATAACTATAAACATTTCAATTTTTTTTAACACTTGTTCGCTCCTTTTCTTACTTGTCGTACTCTTCTCGTACTTCTAAACTTTTTCTAGTATACTTACATAATTTCAAATATTGCTTATGTTTCCCAATCCTTGGAGTTACTATATCCAAACTTGGTCATTATACTTAGATTAAATTTCCGTTAAGGCCCTTCTCGGCCCTCATGACCCGGTTTTGGTGGAACGCGTCCACGAACTCGTACAACGATTAACTAGACTTGGGCCTTGCACCCTCGTGACCCTATCACATAGCGGGACCACCTCCAACTGACCCCACTCCAATTCGGGATACGGGTTGACCCGCATCACCACAACCCACCCACCCATCGTCGCACTTAATTTCATTCTCGTCCAAATAAATCTTTCTACCGAGAAGGTGACGTGTATTTTATATACACCTTTGAGTCATTTTTAGTTAGTATTTTACTCATTTCATTTATGTTTAGTATAGTATTAGGTCGCTTTCCTTTCTTTGTGTCACAATGGTGAAATGGAGAAATGACGAAAGGAGATGAAATGAGCATAAATGAGATGGAATTGCACACTAAAAGGGCCAAGAAACGGGTTTAAGAAGTTCGGGAAATATAGAAGAAATCGACAAGACGGACGAACAAAGGATCTAAGAAACGAAAAATTCGTAAGATTGCCGCTACCGGGCCATACACACCATGCCGTCCGCTCTCGATTTTAGCGCCGTGGCGCCGATTCTGGCGCCGCTACGACGCAGGATTTCTGAGTTTTGGGCCAAATTTCTGGTGATGGACACATGGATACTCTTATAGGGTATTGACATGCCCTGCTGATAAACTAGTTGTTATACATGTCTTAGAGTATTATCAGCATGTGGAGATATATGTCATTTGACTTAAGGTCAATACGCACCTGGTTTGTAGAGTAATGTACTTTGATCCTGTCCTAAGCTTAAATTCCTTATAGGATAAGACATGACTTGAATTAGGTACATTACGATACAGACTAAGGTGGTAGTTGAGCCAAGCATATGATTCATTCCTCGATTAGATATTCGAGAGAACGCTCAGCTTCTCAGTGATATTAGGTCGACCAAGTCATTGGCCAATGCAAGAGACATATTTAAGATATGATCTAGTTGTCGACTAATATAGATGAGATAAAGTGATAAAGCCATTTGGATAGACACTTGACAAATCCTAAGCTTGATCGAGTGTGTTGTGAATGCAATTTTTTTATCATCCCACATAGAGGTTGTGTTTACTAAGAGTCTTGTAAACGTACTTCACATATTGAGTTCGTCATATGGCGCAGTCTAAGAGTTCCGTGTGAACCTTAATTTGATTAAGTGTCAATTTGTGAAGGCCTAAAAGGTCACACTAAGTCGATTGTCTTTTCGGTCTAAGGGTATATTGAGAGAGTATAAAATATTCAATTTAGAATCGAGGTATTTTAACCAATAATAAATTATGGGATATATTCCATTTGATGAAAATTATTTAATTAAATCAAAATTGGATTTTAGATTTAATCAAAATTAAAACGTGCAGAAAATAAGGGATGCGCTGTCGCGCTTAAGTCACGTACAATAAAATGGGTCTACCTTAATGGGGCTATTCCGCCAATCCTCGACTTCTATAGCGAATTCGCTACCGTTTCTAGGTCCGACACACTTTTAGGGGGACGAATTGTGGAGAAAAAATAGTTTTCGGCCCAACTCCTAGCCGTTCAAAAATTTAGCCGGGTTTGGCAGGGCGATCAATTTTTTTATTGCTAAATTACTAAAAATTGATATTGAAATAAGCTATGGGAAATTACTTAACTTTTAATTAAATCAAACAATTGGTTTTGACTCCTAAAACTTGAATGAAATCATTCTTCAAACCCGAAACATAAGAAAGTATATTAAAAATGAAATATGTTCTGATTGATACAAGAAGTAGAAAGGTCTCTTAGACCGCATTGAAGAAAGATTCATGTTCTCATTTCATATTGTTAGGACTTTGACAAGTTAAAGTATTCTCACAACTCTGAACTCTTTATTTGATGTAGATTAATTTCGTTTTTCTTTAATTCTTTAAAATCAAAAAAATTCATGAATTTTATCTATGACAATGAAACGGACATCTTCCAACAAGTCAATGATATGGACACTGGTATTGGTTGGACCAATAAGGATTACGGTGGGATCGATGAATAATATTTTTTCACCTTTAACTAAAGGTCTCATGTTTGAGTCATGAATATAAAAAAATTATGTTAGAAAGCGTTAAGTTTCTTCTTAAATGAACCTTACGCAATATAAATATGAATAGGTTAAAATCACAATATAAATTTCAAATACGAGAAATCAAAAAAAAAAAAAAAAGACGACCGCTAGTGAGTTGTTACTTGTTAATGGCCATAAGGTCAAAGTAAGTTCTTTTTTTATCTTATTTTATTTACATTAATTTATGTTTCTAGATAATGGTTCTGTTTAAATTTGAAACTCCTTTAGCTTTAGCCTTTAGGAATCAATTCATACTGTTGACTTACTTGAAGGTTACATGTGTTGCTTGGATACAGATGTGGATGAGAATTCAACTGATCCTGAGATTGAACCTAGGCGAAGTAAAAGGATCAGGAAAGAGAAATTCTTTTGGCCAAATTTTCTAGCTTATCTGGTTGAGAATGAATCACAGACGATTGCAGAAGCATTGTCAACTCTAGAAGCACCGTTTTGGAAAGAATGTATGGAAAGTGAAATAGAATCCATCATGCAAAATCATACCTGGGTGTTGGTTGATCTTCCTCCGGGAAATAAACCACTAGGTTGTAAGTGGGTACTTAAGCGAAAGTACAAAGCTGATGGATTTATAGATAAGTACAAGGCTAGGTTGGTAGCTAAGGGATACCGACAAACGGAAGATCTTTATTACTTTGATACGTACTCCCCATTATCTAGAATGACCTCTATAAGGGTGTTCATTGCCAACGCAGCCCTGCATGATCTTGAAATACATCAAATGGATGTTAAGATTGCCTTCCTAAATGGAGATTTGGAAGAAAAAATATACATGAAACAACCCGAGAGGTATGTAGTTCCAGGACAAGAGAGAAAAGTCTGTAGACTTGTTAAATCTCTATATGGGCTGAAACAAGCTCCCAAACAATGACATGAAAATTTTGATAGTACACTACTATCAAAGGTTTCTCTATTAACGAATGTGATAAGTTTGTTGACGTGAAAGAAAACTCTGACTCTTGTCATGTGTTGCCTCTACGTAGATGACATGTTAATCACAGGTAATAGTCGAACCTTGATCCTGGAAATAAAGAACATGTTAAAATAATTTTTCGATATGAAGGACATGGGTATTGTAGATGTCATCTTATGAATTAAGATTTCTAAATCATCTGACGGACTAGTGTTGTCTCAGTCTCATTACATAGAGAATGTTTTGAGAAAGTTTGAGATGTTTGACTGTCCGTCATTAAAGTCACCAATGGATATGAATCAAGGCATTGATAAGAATCATGGTGCACCCGTGCTTCAGGAGCGATATGCGCAGGTAATCGGAAGTTTAATGTATATAACAAATTGTACCCGATCTGATATTGCTTATGTCGTCAATAAAATAGCGAGGTTTACACGTAATCCCGGACATGATCATTGGAAAGCGCTTAATCGAATACTACGGTATTTGAAGTATACATTGTCCTACAGATTACATTACTCGAGGTATCTAGCTGTACTAGAGGGGTACATTGATGCAAACTAGATATCCGATATAAGGAACACCAAGTCCACCAGTGGGTACATTTTTACAATTGGTGGTGGGGCTGCGTTCTGAAAGTCCTCCAAATAAACTTGCATTGCCCGATCCACTATGAAATCGGAGTTCATCGCCTTAGACAAAGCAGGTGAAGAAGTTGAGTGGCTTCATGACTTTTTGGAGGATATCTCTTGCTGGGATAAACCCGTACCTTCAGTAATGATCCACTGCGACAATCAGTTGGCATTAGGAAGGGCACGAAGTAGCATATACAACGGCAAGTCTCGACACATTCGTAGGAGACATAACACCGTTAGGCAGTTGATCTCTACGTGTATAATCTTCATCGATTACATAAAATCAAAGGAGAATATAGCTGACCCTTTGACTAAGAGATTACCCAAAGATCAGATGTTCTGCCTGTCTAGGGGAATGTGCTTAAAATCCAAGCAATAAGAGTCGTTACGGTGGTAACCCAACATACTGACTGGAGATTCCAGAAATTTTGTTCAATGGGAAAACTAAGTTGTAAAGGCTCAGCTGAGCGCTTCGAGAAAATCAAGAGCACTTCGGATATTGGTTCCTTATGGAAACACTAATCCAAAGCCTTCCCGCGATAGACATTAAAGTGCTACATGTATGGTGGGTACAGATTAATTGTCAAAGTCTTAACATAACCCTTGAGAGTTGAGGGTAAGATGAAGATATGTTTAATGACTCCTAACACTCGTATAGTGGGGGTACTGTAGGGTACCTTATAGGAGATCGCCTATTTAAGTGCGAGGATAGGCCGCCTCAATCGTGCGCACTTAAGAATCCAAGTGTCCACGACCACAACGGACAGAACAATAAAGAAGAAACAAGAGATTGGATAGTTATTGTGTCTTTATCATTGCCTTGACATACACTAAACACTGATGGTTCAAGACATCACATTCACCGCGCAGTAAGTATGTGCGATTGTATTCGACTAGGGAAGGTTCAAGGTCGTAGGCTACCTATCCCGATGTAATATACTTTCGCTGATAGTTTGCTAATGGTTGGCACCTCGTGTGCACCAACACCACTTTCAAGATGAAATTATTGGAAATTTACCTAGTGAGATTGAGTTTATCCCCTTCTTAATGACTTGAACACGTGGAGCCCCGCAGTCAGAAATATTATTTTCATACACATACATACGTCGTACAACGTCTCGCTAAATTTCAAGTAGTGAAAGAGATGTTGGTACACATGTTAAGTGTTCTTAAGGCATGTAAGGATGAACAATTAATTGGCCAAATTGATAAGTCTCCCACGACGGTATGAGAAAGGAAGAAATGTGCAAAATATGAAAATTGGGGAAGAGCCACGACGAGCCAGCGCCGCGGCGCCACCTGACCAAGGTCGCAGCGCTACCCGTACAGTGAACTCAGAATTCAAAGGATTTTCTAAAAGTGTGAACACATTTAGAGGCTATGAATCTGCCAACTTTGCCAGATTCTAGGCACTCTTTGAAGTGTTCAATACATTCCCATGTAGTGCATTCACATAGCAAATGAATGACCATGTTTGCACTATAAATAGAAGCCTCAAATCACTCTTGAAAAAATCATCCAAATCTGAAAACTACTTGAGTGCTTCTTCTTCTTCTAGCAATCTTGAGTTCTTACTTCTTCTAAGGATTCACAAGTGTTGGCTTGCACTTGTGAAAGTTATTGCTATTTTATCTTGGAAGACTATTACTCACTATCTGTAAGCCAATTTATACGGGATTAATTTTATCTTAAAGAGAAAATGTCATCAATTCGACAAATATTGGTAACATTATTTTGTTTATCACCCAACAAAGAACTTTTTCCAACAATGACAACTCTACTGGTGCTTGACGTGTCATGTTGACTAACATTATTGAATGTTATATTTTTCAGAATTTAGTATCTCACCGACCTATACTAATACCTATGCGGTTATTCTCCAGTTAGTTGGTCATTTTGTTGAAGTGAATTGCATAAATCTCACTTTTATAATCAACCATCATGAGATCATGAGCCCACTGGCAAAATCGCACAGATCAGAGCCTGATTTGACCGAGCGTTTCAACTTATTTGTTAACAGGCGAGAGGTAATATGTTATTTTTTTATTATTTCTTGCCAAAACTTTTTTATTAATGATACAGATATTCACAAGACTCGGGGAAAAAAGATTTTTTAGTGGTTGTAGTTAGAATTCATTGAAAATACACGGATGTGTGATGTATATTTGAGGAGGATTGAAGGTGATTTGGACTCTTTTGGTTTCAAATTTCGTACTTAAAATCGAATTGGAAAAACATCATTGTGGTACATATATATCACATGTATATTATCGTACATATATATATATACGCGCGGGGGATGGGTGATATATATTTGAGGAGGATTGAAGGTGAATTGGACTCTTTTTGGTTTCGAATTTTGTACTTGAGATCGAATTGGAAAAACATCATTGTGGTACATATATATATCACGTATATATATATATATATAGTCGACGTCGATTCATTCTTTTTAACGTCTCTAATTCAAAACCGAACATGAAACTTTGGTTTCATTCGGCTCCTTTATGGAGATGAGTCAATTTATAGATCTAAGATGTGAACAAAATTCGAAAAAAAAAGAAGAATTCTACCCACAACATCTATGTCAGCTTTTGGTCTGATAACAGATAAAACGAATAGCTTTGTAGATGATCCTTCTAGAAGAGGGGATTCTAACCACCTTTCTAGTTATTTCATTCCCTATTTCTACTTAATATATATAGATATGATGAATATACACAAATATATATGGGATATACATGGATACACAAATATACATGTCGTAGGTACATAGATATACAACATCATTTACACATAATATATACTCCACTGATTCTACTATTAAACCTATTCCTTACAGGGGGGAATCCTATTCCTTAAGTTTTTGAAATCTGAATGTACTTCCAAATCAACTCCATCAAATTTGTTCTACATAAGTCGAAATTTAAAATCTGATTTTAATCCTACCAAATTCTTCCACAACATCAATAATTATATAGCGAATCAGAGAAGAATTCATTGTGAACAAGTATTTAAAGAAGAGAAACGGAGAAGTATTCTATTTTATGCAAAGAAAAAGTGTTAGCCGTTGACCCACTGCTAAAACGGAAAAAACTTAAAAATTAGGTAAAAAGTGGCTAAATATTAAATTATTTGTTAACCAAATTAAGCCTGTTAATGGGGCTATGCCGGCCAACCCTGACCCCCTATAGCGACCCGCTACCGGTTCTGGGTCCGGCTCACTTTTAGGGGGACGAGTTGTGGAGTAAAAATGGTTTTCGGCCCAACCCCTACCGTTCAAAAATTTAGTCGGGTTTGGCAGGACGACCAGTTTTTTTATTGCTAAATTACTAAAAATTGATATTGAAATAAGCTATGGGAAATTACTTATGCCCAAAACTGACCAGTACAATCATGTGTCACCCCGCGGGCCATGATATTCATCGGCCTCTGTTAGAAATAGCAGGCAATCCCAGGTCAGGAAAAGGATTCGCAGGCGAGACAGATATTGAATTCACAGAGGAAGGAAGAAGTAAGGCAAGTGAACTGTTGAGATGAATGGGTAGTCCTGAACTCTATATCTCTGGAACTGAAAGAGGGTCAACCGGGTCATGCATGGGCTGCCTTTCGAGCTGAGAGAACTAAGGCATTTCCCTATATCTCGAACCACAGAAAGTGTAGTCACAAAAATCGAAGCAATGACCAAGTCGGGCCTTCTTGGCTACTCATCCCGCCGTCTAGACTTTTAATTAAATCAAACAATGGTATTGGTTGGACCAATAAGGATTATGGTGGGATCAATGAATAAGATTTCTTCACCTTTAATTAAAGGTCTCATATTCGAGTCATGAATATAAAAAAAATTATGTTAGAAAACGTTAAGTTGCTTCTTAAATGGACCTTACATAATACAAATATGAATAAATTAAAATCACAATATAAATTTCAAATACCGAATGAGAAACAACAAAAGAAAAGGACGATGGCCAGTGGTAGTTGTTAATGGCCATAAGGTCAAAGTAAGTTTTTTTTTAATCTTATTTTATTTACATTTTCTGTTTAAATTTGAAACTCCTTTTAGCTTTAGCCTTTAGGAATTAATTCATACTGTTGACTTACTTGAAGGTTACATGTGCTTAATCGAATACAGGTGTCATACCTTTTTAATAAGAATTAAGTCACTATGTTCCCGATAAGGCAATAATAATATACTCATTGTAATTTCATAAGATGAGTCTAAAAAAGGTAGAATGTACATGTAACACCCCATTTTAACCGGAGTCGAAACGGGAGTATTACGTATGGTTGATTCCTAGAATGTATTTAAGGAGTCGCCACCAAATTATTATAGTGAATTAGGACACTTATTAAATAGCATAAAAAATGCTATAAATGATCTCCATTTAATGGTCTGTGAAATTAATGAGATTCTGGATCAGGGTTCTTTATTATCCTAAAGGGAAGGGGTTAGGCATCTTTTAAGATCCGCTAACTTGCGGTTATCCGTTCAAACCTAGGTTAATTATGTATTGGCTTCTATTCTACCTATTCTAAGCATTTTTACATAATTTACAATTAAAATAAAATGCAATACAAAAATAGTAAAACTGAAATTTAAATGAGACACAAGATAAAACTTCGGGACATCTTTAACCCTTTTTAGGCCTTCTGCACAAGATGATCTCCGGGTGCCTGCATAAATACTTAGTAAAAGTGTTAGTAATTAAATAAATAATTTTTAAAGTAATAGCAATAATTAATAAATAAAGCCAAAAATAAATCCGTCTTTGTACCGGGAAGGCCTTGGAAATCAGAAGGGGATTCCTTCATCGGCCATAGTGTAGTATCTGTTCAAAATCAATAAAAATACTAAGTGTAGTATCTTGTTCAAATCAGTAACCAAGAGTGTAGTATCTTGTTCAAAATCAGTAAAACCAGTCTAAAATCAGTAGCAAAAATAGCCTAAAAATCAGTCCAACATCATAGCCAAAATCAGTAGCAAAATAGCCTAAAAATCACCCAAAGACCATAGCCAAAATCAAGAGCAAAATAGCCTAAACCAAATCGCCAAAATGGCTAAAAATGACAACAAAGTGGAAAAAAATCCAAAATCATCCAAAGCAATTAGTAAAAACACTGAATCAACCAAATTCGCGAATGTTTTAGAGGCCCAAAATGTCGAAAATCCGCAAGCAAGAACATAGTGGCGATTCACGGAGCGAATAAGGCACGAAACAGAGAGCTCACGGAGTTCTAAAACTCGGCGAATCACCAAACAGAAATCAAATCGGTCTCAACCAATATACCAACAACAGATATCCAAGAACAAAACGGTTCACTAGAATTTCCAAGAACTCTATTAAGACATAAAAATCGAAAATAACGTTAATCATCCAGAGCTAGCCAACAAAGAGATACAAACGGTTATCGCCGAGTGAACAACACGAAAAGCGTGCAATGGCGACGCTTCCACGGCGGTCGCCGAGCGACGCCACCGCGATGGTGAGATTCGGTGGCGGTGAGGTGCGGTGTGGTCGCCGATGGCGATTAGTGGGACGCGCAAGAGGTTGGCGTGGTGAAGATGAGGAGAATGTTGAAGTTAAACCGCAACGGTGGGGTCGACGGGTAGTGGCGGCGTTGGTGTGGTTTGTCGGCGCTTCACCGGCGACGAAAGCGATGGGTTCGGACCGCGGATTTGAGGCGTGTGTTCGCCGACGTGGTGGTTGACGGGTGATGACGGGAAAGGTGATAGTGGAGAGGGCGACGGATGCGCGAGTGGCGAGGGTTCGCGGCGACGGGAAGAGAGAGGCGAAAGGAGTTAGGGTTGTGATGCGTGTGGAATAATAGGGTGCAATTTGGGTCTAGGTTAAATGAGAGAGGGTAGACGGATGGTTAGAAGATAGTGGGCTGCGGCTGGGTAGAAAATAGGGTCATGTAGGGTCCGTTTTAAAATGAGGGGGTAAGATTTTATTTATAGTGTGGGATTTAGGTTTAGGGTTTTGGGTATTGGGTTTTGGGTATTGGGTATTGGGTATTGGAGGGAAAAGATGAAAGGTGTATTGGGCCTCAGTTTGGGCTTCGGTTTTCGGCGGATTGGACTGGTCCAGATTGCGCCTTGGACTGGACTGGTTTGGCAAAAATGCAAAATGGGTTAATTATTTAACAGAAAAATTATTTAAAAAGATACAAAATTATAAAAATGCAAATGTCGATGTAATAGTAATAAAAATACAATATTTGAAAAAATGTTTAATACCTAATTAAAAGTAAAAAACATGATGCAAATTTACAAAAATAAAATAACATAGAATGTTAGGTAAAAAAATATACAAAAATGTCAAAAATGGTGATAAAATGCGGTGTCCTAAAATGCTTAAAATTGCAAGAAATGACTAAAGATGGGTCAAAATTGGGTGTCAGCTGTCCTCTTTTGACCAAGACGAAAGAGTTTTCGACAAAGACGTTGACTTGTAGCCAATTTTGTTCCCATCGTCGAATTAAAACAAGGATCAAGCAAAGAATGGGCAAAGCCGACACCGGTCGTTGTGATGCCAAGATAAAAGACAAAGTCGATCAGATTAAAACTTGTCCCGGTGTCGAATTATGAGAACACCGGTTCCGTAATGCTAGAAAATAAAGCAGGCAGACGCAAATTCAAAATTTGTCCCAGTGTCGAAGTATGATTGACACTGGGTTGCCGGTGATGTGGTGCTGAAAAAGACATGGTGTTTGTAGATGTTGATGAAGTGATGTGATGATACTCCATCTTGTATAGGCGAGATGCAGATGACGTCTTGTGTGGGCGTTGTCGTCTTGTATGGACGAAATGCAAATGACGCCTTGTATGGGCGTTATCGTCTTGTATGGACGAAATGCAAATGACGCCTTGTATGGGCGTTGTCGTCTTGTATGGACGAAATGCAGATGACGCCTTGTATGGGCGTTGTCGTCTTGTGTGGACGAGATGCAAATGACGTCTTGTATGGGCGTTGTCGTCTTGAATGGACGAGATGCAGATGACGTCTTGTATGAGTGTTGTCGTCTTGTATAGACGAGATGCAAATGACGCCTTGTATGGGCGTTGTCGTCTTGTATGGACGAGATGCAAATGACGCCTTGTATGGGCGTTGTCGTCTTGTATGGATGAGATGCAAATGACGCAGATGAGCGTTGTCGCTTGTATGGACGAAATGCAGATGACGCCAGATGGGCGTTGTCGCTGTATGGACGATGCAAATGACGCCTTGTATGGCGTTGTCGCCTTGTATGGGCGAGATGCAAATGACGCCTTGTATGGCGTTATCGTCTCAGATGGACGAATCACGCAGATGACGCCAGATGGGCGTTGTCGCTTGTATGGACGAAATGCAGATGACGCCTTGTATGGCGTTGTCGCCTTGTATGGACGAAATGCAAATGACGCCAGATGGCGTTGTCATCTTGTATGGACGAAATGTAAATGACGCCAGTATGGCGTTGTCGTTTGTATGGACGAGATGTAGACGCCTTGTATGGCGTTGTCGCTTGTATGGACGACGCAAATGACGCCAGATGGCGTTGTCGCTTGTATGGACGAAATGCAAATGACGCCTTAGTATAGGCGTTGTCGCTCAGTATGGACGAGATGCAGATGACGCCTTGTAGGCGTTGTCGCTCAGATGGACGATGCAAATGACGCCTTGTATGGGCGTTGTCGCTCAGATGGACGAGATGCAAATGACGTCTTGTATGGGCGTTGTCGCTCTTGTATGGACGACGCAGATGACGCTTTGTATGGGCGTTGTCGCCTTGTATGGACGAGATGTAGATGACGCCAGTATGGGCGTTGTCGCCTTGTATGGACGAAATGTAAATGACGCCTTGTATGGGCGTGGTCGCTGTATGACGACATGCAAATGACTCCTTGTATGGGCGTTGTCGTCTTATATGGACGAGATGCAATGACGCCAGTATGGCGTTGTCGCCTTGTATGGACGAGACGCAGATGACGCCTTGTATGGTTGTTATCGCTTGTATGGACGAATGCAAATGACGCCTTGTATGGCGTTGTCGCTTGTATGGACGAGATGCAAATGACGCCAGTATGGGCGTTGTCGCTTGTATGGACGAGATGCAAATGACGCCTTGTATGGGCGTTGTCGCCTGTATGGACGAGATGCAAATGACGCTTGTATGGGCGTTGTGCTTGTATGGACGATGCAAATGTTCGTCGTTAGATGACGAAGCATTAATGTTCGCCGTCAGATGTATAGAAGCATGAAGTCGCATTGCATAGGCTTGCAATGAAATGATGTCATTTATGGGCGCACCGCTTTGTGACTCGCCGGGTTGAGATAACGTCATTTCATAGGCGTTGGCGTTTGTAACCGCATGGGCTTTGTTGTGCTCCCACCTTTGCCGATATGAAGATCCGAAGCTGCGAGTCGCGACGCATCTTTGCGGACTTCTGGATCTTTGTGAATGTCACGCTTTTGGAATCCTTATTATGATCTCTTCATGGTGCATTTCCGATTGTCCCGCTTTACATGCGCGCGACGGCAAGACTTAACTCTGGCGGAAATTGCTCATATCTCTTTTCAGAATAATCAAACGCATTCCGTCGCACACGAGCAAATGGGAAGATTTCTAATGGTGTGACCGAAGCCGATTAAGGCCGCCACGATCCATTGAGGAATCAGTCAAAATGTAGTTCGTGATGCAAAATGATGCATAATTTTCAAAAATGAGGCCAAGCGTGGCCGCCTACGTATCCCGCTGAGGGAATCAGGTCAAGACGTAGTTCGTGATGCAAAGAAAAATGATTTTTATGGGTTTTTCAAACAATGTGGGCCGAAGCCAATGTGGCCGCCTACGTATCCCGCTGAGGGAATCAGGTCAAGACGTAGTTCATGACGCAAAGAATGATTGTTTTATATGCATTTTTTTTTCTTTTTTTGAAAAGTGGAAAGACAGCATCACGTTCTAACTTCATTTGATACCAACAATTAGTATTGTGCTTAGGAATTCCGTTATTCACTTCCAGTCTAACCAAAACTGACTTCTGGGTAATTCCTATAGTTTCAAATGGTACCTCAGACACCTAAGTATCGACACACTTGCTTGCAGCCAAGGTTTCGAACTACACGTAATCTCACGTTTCAAATGCCCTCACTGAAAGAAAGTCACATTTCTCACATATATTCCAGTATTTTGAATTTTGGGACGTTTAGAAATGCACGCCACACTCAAAAGGATGTTCAATGCATGCAATTGTGATACCATAGGCTTGGCCGTCATGTAAGTATCCACTAATGTGAGAACCCTCAGTATAAGATCATGTAGGGCTTGTCATGGGTTTGTAATGTAGGTTTGGGGGAAGGGATGGATATCATTTGGGTAAAAAGTGACTAATCCTTCCTCGAGCGTTGGGCTACGTCCGTTCTTGACATTTGGGTGCTTTAATGCTGACATGCTTTCTTTTGTCCCAGTTTTTCTGTACTGACTTCTTTTTTGAATTTTCGTTTGGAGCCCGCTTTTCCAAAGTTATTCTCTCATTTCATTCATTTTTGTTTATAATGTCGCCTTTTGATTTCTTATTTTGTGAAGTCGTCATTTGTGTTTTCTTTTCCCTTTTGGGACTTTGACAACTTTTGTCTTTGCAAACCTCGACGCAGAATTTCGTCAGCCACTTGCACATTTCCAAAGCGCTCAAGGAGGTCGGGCCAAAAGAGGATAGTGCGTACGCACTCAGAAAGGGTATAGGTGTAATATGCGGTTGTCAAAAGAATAGGCTTTAGGCTCAAAAGAGGTGTACTACGGATAATGTTATTTGGTAGGCTGAAAAAGGCTCAAACGGGTCAAAGAAAGCCTACGATCATTTCCCACACCGAGTGTTACTCAGGATTTCGCCTCAACAAACATTCGGGCCAAGTTCTAGATCACAATGCAATGCAATTGAACTGATTCTAAAACTCACCACACAATGCACATGAAATGATGAGGTTGGTTTCGTTCTTATCTTAGAAGCATGTAAGGCAATGTCATTACAGGCGTGCGTGATAGGTATCAAAAGAATCTATGGTTTACCACGAAGTCAACTCATACTGATTATTACTCGGTATTTCTATGCACACTCCTAACTGTGTTGGTATCAACCAAATCAAACAATGACACTTTAAAAGTTTTTTTTTTTTTTTTTGAATAAAATATTTCGTATTTTTTGGATAAATGGTACCGAACCCGAGTAGGGCTGCCTACGTATCTCATCTTTGACGAGAATCAGGTGTGCGTAGTTCGTTCAGATATGTTATAAAACGTATGATTTAAAAAGAATTCAAAATAAATGCAAAAGTAAAAGCTGTGCAAAACAAATGATTGTTCAATATAAAACTAATGCAAAGTAAAAGGAATATAATGAAAAAATGAATGGCTGTGATAGAATGAATGAAATGCATGAATGAATGAGATAGAGTGATTGAAATGCAATAATGAATGTCCGTGATTGGATAAATGCAATGAATGGGTGAACCAAATATGTCCCCCTCTTTTTTTGTTTTTTTTTGTGTGGTGTCAGACCCTAGATGGATTGCCTACGTATCACACCGTATGGTGAGAATCAGACGCGCGTAGTTCGGAATAATTATGTTGTAAAATGCATGATAAAGAATTATGTAATCAATACTAGACATATCAATTAGACTTGCAAATATGTATAAAAATGCAAAATATAAGACCAAGAGCGATGCTTTGTTGAATCTGGTATAACATAACTCAACTCATTCTTGGATGATTTTTTTTCTTTTCTTTTTCTTCCTCTTTTTGTTGTTGTCCGCCCTCGACTATTTGCGAGGACGGTTTTCCTGCAAAAAATATGACAAATGGGTGAGAGTAGGCAAGCCACAAAAATAGTAAAATGTAAGGGCGTGGCAATATAGTCAAAGACTCCCCTGCTTGGTTCAACCGGACTGGTGGTTGATGTTTCACAAAGTCCAAATCGCGTTGTTCAAGAGAGATTTACGCAGTAGAAGTCCTGATTGCAATATGACAACAAAAGTGCAAAAAATGCAAATGCTCGTGGCCAGAGTTGTAAGCACATAGCATGATATGTACATGAGTTAAAAGGGTAATTATTGCATTAAATAATATGTACAAAATTGCTAGCAACAAAATAGTAAACAAAAGCATGCAAATCAAGCGCGCGCCTAATATGCATGGGACCTCTCTTATGCCAGAGGTAGGCCTAAACGTCAAATATGCGAGATTATGATAAATAGGTCCAAGCCGTTAAACTGCAATGTTTTGTCGGAAATGACGACCAAATGACGGTGCACTTTTTCCAATTTCGGTGTGTCATAATCAGGCTTGGATCCGTCTATCACCATCACGCTACACATAGTATGCTAATGGGTCGTTGGGTTGTGAAACCCGTCGACAAGTTTGGTGGATTTCTAATTGTGGCGTTAATACAAAGGATTAACCCACCTAAGGTTTATGCATGCATGACTAATATAAAATGGTGGTATAGCTCTATCTTAAGTTTTCTAAGATTTGGCTTACTAGACGCAAGGTTCCCGAGCGGACAACTCGAGTGAGAAGGCTACGTGGCTGATCAGACGAACCGATCTAACTCCACGCAAGCGCCAACTCTCCTAAATTTTGGATGTTCTTGAAAGAAATTTGCGGGTGCGCGAAGCACACCAGCGCGTGTAGTGTGTGACAGTGTGAATTTTCCAGAATGGAGGAAATATGAGCAGAATGCCAGTTTAAGGAACAATAAAAGCAATAGCAATTAAAACAGTTAAGCATACAAAGTTAAAGCAAGCAATTTTAAGGTATTTAAAACAAATAAAAGTAAATAAAGCCAAACAATAATAAACCTAGGTTTGCTATGGTCAAGAACCTGATGTCCCCACTGGAGTCGCCATCTGTAACACCCCATTTTAACCGGAGTCGAAACGGGAGTATTACGTATGGTTGATTCCTAGAATGTATTTAAGGAGTCGTCACCTAATTATTATAGTGAATTAGGACACTTATTAAATAGCATAAAAATGCTATAAATTATCTCCATTTAATGGTCTGTGAAATTAATGAGATTCTGGATCAGGGTTCTTTATTATCCTAAAGGGAAGGGGTTAGGCATCCTTTAAGATCCGCTAACTTGCGGTTATCCGTTCAAACCTAGGTTAATTATGTATTGGCTTCTATTCTACCTATTCTAAGCATTTTTACATAATTTACAATTAAAATAAAATGCAATACAAAAATAGTAAAACTGAAATTTAAATGAGACACAAGATAAAACTTCGGGACATCTTTAACCCTTTTTAGACCTTCTGCACAAGATGATCCATAAATACTTAGTAAAAGTGTTAGTAATAAAATAAATAATTTTTAAAGTAATAGCAATAATTAATAAATAAAGCCAAAAATAAATCCGTCTTTGTACCGGGAAGGCCTTGGAAATCAGACGGGGATTCCTTCATCGGCCATAGTGTAGTATCTGTTCAAAATCAGTAAAAGTACTAAGTGTAGTATCTTGTTCAAATCAGTAACCAAGAGTGTAGTATCTTGTTCAAAATCAGTAAAACCAGCCTAAAATCAGTAGCAAAAATAGCCTAAAAATCAGTCCAGCATCATAGCCAAAATCAGTAGCAAAATAGCCTAAAAATCACCCAAAGACCATAGCCAAAATCAGTAGCAAAATAGCCTAAAACCAAATCGCCAAAATGGCTAAAAAGCGATGACAACAAAGGTCGGAAAAAATCCAAAATCAGTCCAAAGAATTAGTAGAAAACACCGGTGAATCAACCAAATTCGCGAATGTTTTAGAGGTCCAAAATATCGAAAATCCGCCAAAGCGGAACATAGTGAGCGGTTCACGAGCGAATAAGGCACGAGCTTGAGAGCTCACGAGTTTTAGAACTCGTGAATCACCAAAACAAATCAAATCGATCTCCAACCAATATACCAACAACATATATCCAAGAACAAAACGGTTCACTAGAATTTCCAAGAACTCTATTAAGACATAAAAATCGTAAAATAACGTTAAATCGGCCCAACGTAGCCAACAAAAGAGATACAAACAGTGTTATCGCGAAGTGAACAACACGGTGCAGCGGCAGCGTGGCGGCGCCATCGAGGTCGCCGGGCGACGCCACCGCAGCGCGTAGATTCGTCGGTGGCGGTGAGCGCGTGTGGTCGCCGATGGATGGCAGTGGGATGTGTGGGGGTGAGGTTGACGTGGTGAAGATGAGGAGAATGTTGAAGTTCATCGCAACCAGTGGTGGGGGTCGACGGGTAGTGGCGACGTTGGTGTGGTTTGTCGGCGGTTTCACCGGCGATGGGAAAGCAGTGGGGTTCATCGTCGTTCAGTGGTAGCGTGTGTTCACGACGTGGTGGTTGACGGGTGATGACGGGAAAGGTGATAGTGGAGAGGCGACGGATGCGCGAGAGAGGCGGGGTTCGCCGGCGCGACGAAGTAGAAAGGGTGAGGTAAGGG
Source organism: Przewalskia tangutica (assembly GCA_029844215.1). Taxonomy (NCBI): domain Eukaryota; kingdom Viridiplantae; phylum Streptophyta; class Magnoliopsida; order Solanales; family Solanaceae; genus Przewalskia; species Przewalskia tangutica. Next base: position 68,304 of record JAQGDG010000436.1, read on the forward strand.
AGTTAGGGCTGTGATGCGTGTGGAATAATAGGGTAGACGGCTGGGCTGTCCTAAGTTAAATGAGAGAGGGTAGACGGATGGTTAGAAGATGGTGGGCTGCGGCTGGGTAGAAAATAGGGTCATGTAGGGTCCGTTTTAAAATGAGGGGGTAAGGTTTTATTTATAGTGTGGGATTTAGGTTTAGGGTTTTGGGTATTGGGTTTTGGGTATTGGGTATTGGGTATTGGAGGGAAAAGATGAAAGGTGTATTGGGCCTCAGTTTGGGCTTCGGTTTTCGGCGGATTGATCGGTCAGTTGCGCTGATCGACTGGTTTGGCAAAAATGCAAAATGAGTTAATTATTTAACAGAAAAATTATTTAAAAAGATACAAAATTATAAAAATGTAAATGTCGATGTAATAGTAATAAAAATACAATATTTGAAAAAATGTTTAATACCTAATTAAAAGTAAAAAACATGATGCAAATTTACAAAAATAACATAGAATGTTAGGTAAAAAATATATAAAAATGTCAAAAAATGGTGTGCGGTGTCCTAAAATGCTTAAAATTGCAAGAAATGACTAAAGATGGGTCAAAATTGGGTGTCAACAGTACATACACACCTTATTCTTATCTAGGGATGTCAATGGGGCGGGGAAGGGTATCCCATACCCGTACCCACCACCTAAAACACATCCCCACCCCCACCCCATCACCCATCACGGGTAGTAATTCTTCCACCCGCCCCCGCCCCACTTACTTCACGCGGATACCCACTTACCCGGCGGGTACCCATTAATAAAATGCTCAAATAATGTCTAGCAATTGTTTTAGTCACCAAAATGAAAGTTATATAAGAAAAAGGAAAAAGAAAAGAACCTTTCCACTATGGTGTATCGAATATCAAGTCTAAAACCTTGCCAAAATATTATGAATATTAAAAAACAGTAAAGATGAAAATATTTAACAAAAAAAAAAGAACAAAGAGAATAAGAAAAAGAAACATGGTGCATTACGGTGCGGGTTAACTCAAGTCACATTTTAAATCAAGAAAGGGCAAAATAAATTCGTAAATAGCCTAATTAAACTAATAGATGATACGGATATGGGCGGTGCGGGTACGGTCGGTGTGAGTGTGGTGCGGGTAGCGGGGCGGGGCGGGTGCGGGGCGGGTCTTATATGAAATCCACCCCCGCCCCACTACCATGGCGGAAGCACTTTTGATACTCATACCCGCCCCACCACCCCCCCAACCATCCCCATACCCGCCCCATGATTGGAGCGGCGTGCAGCGATTTACCCGCCCCACTGACATCCCTATTCTTATCTTTGTGAGGTAGATAGATTGTTTCCGGTAGATCATCGACAAATCGCTATCCTCCCAAATAACAAAAAAAAGAACGAAAACTGAGTAAAGTTTTCACTTACTAAGTGAAAATGAATTGTGACTAATCCGTTTCACCAACCCGACACCTAATTATAGACAAAAAAAAGGTGAAAGATAAAATATAATTTTATCTATTTTAATTTTTTAAATTCTTAAAGATTTCTTCACCTTTAATTAAAGGTCTCATATTCGAGTCATGAATATAAAAAAAATTATGTTAGAAAACGTTAAGTTGCTTCTTAAAAGGACCTTGCCCAATACAAATATGAATAAATTGAAATCACAATATAAATTTCAAATACGGAATGAGAAACAACAAAAGAAAAGGACGATGGCTAGTGGTAGTTGTTAATGGCCATAAGGTCAAAGTAAGTTTTTTTTTAATCTTATTTTATTTACATTTTCTGTTTAAATTTGAAACTCCTTTTAGCTTTAGCCTTTAGGAATTAATTCATACTGTTGACTTACTTGAAGGTTACAGGTGCTTAATCGAATACATGTGTCATACCTTTTTAATAAGAATTAAGTCACTATGTTCCCGACAAGGCAACAACGATATACTCATTGTAATTTCATAAGATGAGTCTAAAAAAGATAGAATGTACATACACACCTTATTCTTATCTTTGTGAGGTAGATAGATTGTTTCCGGTAGATCATCGACAAATCGCTATCCTCCTAAGTAACAAAAAAAGAACGAAAACTGAGTAAAGTTTTCACTTACTAAGTGAAAATGAATTGCGACTAATCCGTTTCACCAACCCGACACCTAATTATAGACAAAAAAAGGTGAAAGATAAAATATAATTTTATCTGTTTTAATTTTTTAAATTCTTAAAGAGATAATTTATAATCATATAAATGTCTATGATTTGTTCTAGATTACAAATTTCAAAAATTCTTCTTGCTTACTTAAATTCTGTAACCAGTCAAATATCGCTTCAAAATTGAGATGGGGGAAGTAATAACTGTAGGCGTTTTAGTCGGGTTCGTACACGCAGCGAAATTTAAAAATTTATGTTTCAAACCCGACTTTCAGTCAAACTGTAGTGTGAATATATGATGTAAAATTAAACACAAGCAACAATGTAATACTTCGATAGAAGACTTACATTTTGTTGATAGCAATCCGCGAATCTTAAAGCTTTGTGTAGTCCCAGGGTGCACACGCAAAAGTCCATCGATTTGCAAGGTTCTGAAAAAACTTTGATGTAATTGCTAAGTCTAGAATGCTAGGGATTCTAGCAGAGCTTTAGAAGAGATTTGGTCTCTTACCTTAGTGTAGTGAAATGGGAGGAGGAAGCCCTATATTTATAGTTGAGAAAGGACAACTTAGGATTCCGTGGGCTAGCCCATCGACAAGTCAAGAAATCAGGCGATTCGATCGCTAACACGCCTCGGCATCGCGACGTAGTAAGTGGCACCGCGGTGCCTACGCATGTTTCGGCACCGCGGTCCTGTCCCAATTTTATGTCTTGTTCCCATTCTAATGTCCCGGTTATCAATCGAACATATATATAATCTCCTTCTAATTACATCATTCAATTGACGGCACATTTGACTTAGTGTTACCCTTCAGGCCTTTACATATAGTCACTAATTACATTTGGATCTTCACGGAACTCCTAGACTGCGCCGGAAGACGAACTCAATATGTAAAGTTTAGCTACACAAAACATGTGAACTGAACCTCTATGTGGGAAGATAAAATCCTTTCATTCATGACACACTCAATCAAGGTTATGATTTGTCAAGTGTCTATCCAAATGGCTTGATTATTATATCTCATCTATATTAGTCGACAACACGACCATATCAAAGATATGTCCATTGCGTTGGCCAACGACTTAGTCAACCTAATATCTTATGAGTATCTGAGTGTTCTCTCAAATATACATTCAAGGAATGAATTCTAATCTCGGTTCGACTACCACTTTTAATCCACTTCGTAACGTACTCAAAACAAGTCGCGTCTCAACCTATAAGGCATTTGAGCTTAGGAAAGGATCAAAGTACATTACTCTGTGAATAAGGTGTGTATCAACCTCAAGTCTAATGACTTCTATCTCCCACACACCGATGACACTTTAGACATACAATAAATAATGCATCAGTAGGGTATACCAATACTTCAACAAGTATCATGTGTCCATCACGAGTTGTCATAACTCGTAGCAAGTGAGACATACTACATCCCCTAAGGATATGATGCAGATCACATGTCGACGTATCGCATATCATCGATATCTCAATCTCAATAATCATTAGTTGAGGTAATTTAAGAGTTATGTTATAATAATTCTCACATCATTAATAAACACGTAAACTCTAGGGTGCATATATGGAATATTATAAACAATCAACTAATAATTCAACAAATGCAAAAGCCATAATATTAATCACCATTAATAAATAAATATGAATGTGTATAAAGTACATTTTATCCTAATACAGATTGTCTCTAGGAAATACATATACTTTCAATCTCCCATTTGGCCTAGAGCCAATCACCAACATAGCTAATACCCATGTTCTCAAAATAACCATTATGCTTCACCAAGCTTAATGGTTAGTAAACGGGTCTGCTAGATTATTGTTTGTGGAAATATAATCTATCTTGATATCTTCAGCTTCCACCATCTCTCGGAGAATGTGGTACTTCCTTGGTACATGCTTGTTTCTGTTAGTTGATCTTGGTTCCTTTACCTGTGAAATCGCACCAGTGTTGTCACAATAAATAGTTATTGGACAACTAGCACTCGGAATAACCCCTAGTTCCTTCAGGAACTCAAAAATCGCGACAGCTTCCTTAGCATCTTCTGATCTAGCAATGTACTCCGCTTCAGTAGTCGGTCTGCAGTAGTAGCCTGTTTGGAGCTCTTCCAGCTCACTGCTCTTCCGTTGAAAACAAAAGTGTAACTAGACTGAGATTTGAAATCATCAACATCTGTCTGGAAACTAGCATCGGTATACCCCGTGGCAACCAGCTCATTATCTCCACCATAGACTAGAAAGTAATCTTTAGTACATCTTAGGTACTTGAGAATACTCTTGACTGTCTTCCAGTGTTCCTTACCATGATTTTACTGGAACTTGCAAGTCATACTAAGTGCAAAGGCCACATCTGGCCTAGTACAGGTCATGGCATACATGATCGATCCTATAGCCGAAGCATATGTGATCCTCTTCATGCACTCAAGTTCTACAGCATTAGGAGGGTAGTCCTTCTTTGATAACTTGATGCCTTGACCCATCGGAAAACCGCCTTTCTTGGAATTCTCCATTGAAAAGTGTTTAAGAACTTTGTATATGTAGATTTACTGTGACAGCCCCAACAATCTATTAGGTTTATCTCTATAGATCCTAATTCCCAGAATATAACAGACTTCACCTAAATCCTTCATCATGCAGGTCTTGGACAACCAATTCTTAACTGACTGCATGAGAGCCTTATTTTCTCCCATTATCAATATGTCAACAACATATATAATAATGAAGACAATGCCCTCATCCTTGCGTTTGATATAAACACAAGGATCCTCTTTGCTTCTGACAAAATCAAAAGATTTTATAGCATTGTCAAAGCAAATATTCCAACTCCTAGAGGCTTGCTTAAGCACATAAATGGACTTCTGTAGCCTGCACACGACATTTGTTCTGGACTCACATGAAAAATCCTCGGGTTGTTTCATATACATTTTCTCAATTAGATTGTCATTGAGGAATGCAGTTTTGACGTCCATCTGCCAAATGTCATAATCATAATGTGCAGCTATTGCAAGAAAAATCCGAATAGACTTTATCTTAGCCACCGGTGAAAAAGTTTCATCATAATCCACACCAGGACGCTGAGTAAAACCTTTAGCCACTAGTCTAGCTTTATAAGTCTGAATCTTGCCAGATGCATCAATCTTCTTCTTAAAGACTCATTTGCATCCTATGGGTTTAACCCCATTTGGCAAATCAACCAAGTTCCACACTTGATTGATATACATAGATTCCATTTCGGATTTCATGGGTTCTTGTCATCTCTTCGAATCAATGTCTAGCATTGCTTTGTTATAGGTTATAGGCTCGTCATTATCTGGAATATCTAGCTCACTTTGTGTTTCCACAAGTAGATTTAGTCTTTCCGGAGGACGATGAAATCTAGAAGACCTATGGAGTTGATTGTCTTGCGCTCGATTCTGGTATGTTATTGTGAGTAGGTTCTCGTACTGAGTCGATCCACCAACATTAGAGCTTTCAGGAATATCATTTTTATGTCTTTCCTGAATGGGAGGAAATGCAACTGATGCACTTGCTCCCAAGGTCTGTGCCGGAAGATCTTGCATTTCTGTATTACTCCTCGTAGCACTCTCACTGGCCGAAGGGGGTATCCTAAATATCCAATCTCCGCCAAAAGCTCCCACTAAATTCTTGCCTTCATCATCGGGCAAGAATTCAACCTCTATATTACCTTGTTCTTGAATTTCTTCAAGTTCTATCTCCGTGAAACTCTCATCCTTGTAGACATATTCATCTTCAAGGAAAGTTGTGTTCCTAGAAACAAATATCTTATGTTCTCCAGGAAGATAGAAATCGTATCCTTTAGTTTCCTTTGGATACCCAACAAAGTAACATTTCTCATTTTTAGATTCCAACTTATCAGTGATCAACTTCTTGACATATGCAGGACACCCCCAGGACCTCATGTGTCTAAGTAATGGTTTATTTTCACACCATACCTCATATGGTGTCTTTTCTACTGATTTAGATGGAACTCTGTTCAGAACATATATCGAGGTCAAAATAGTGTATCCCCAAAGGTATGTTGGAAGAGCTGAAAAGCTCATCATGGAACGAACCATGTCAAGCAAGGTTCAGTTTCTCCTCTCAACACCGTTCATGCTGGTGTTTGGGAGGTGTCCATTCGGAATGAACTCCATGAAGCTTTAAGTAGTCAAGAAATTCTTTACTCAAGTATTCACCCCCTCGATCAGATCGGAGAGTCTTGATACCCTTTGAGAGTTGTTTCTCCACTTCATACTTAAACTCCTTAAACTTTTCGAATGCCTCGGATTTGTGTCTCATAAGATACACATATCCATACCTTGTCAAGTCGTCTGTGAAAGTAATGAAGTATGAGAAACCTTCTCTAGCTTGAGTAAAAAATGGTCCACATACGTCCGTATGTACCAACTCAAGCACCTACTTGGCACGGATCTCCTTTTCAGAAAGAGGTTTAATGGTCATCTAACCCTTCAAACAGGATTCACAGTTACCATAAGATTGTAAGTCAAATGGTTTGAGGTAATTAAATTTCCTCAACCGTTCAATCCGTGTTTGATTGATATGACCAATTCTGCAATGTCACAAGTAGATAGAATTTTTTCATTTAAATTAGCTCTTTTATTTTGTACATTGAAAATTTACCTACGACAGTTTAATGTATACAATACATTCACAAGAGGTGCAATTCCATACACAACATTATCAAAAGCCAAAATCATATTGTCATCATTAATGCTTGAGGAAAAGCCCTAAGTGTCAAGTATAGGAATAGAAATAATGTTCTTTGTCAAAGAAGGAACATAATAACAATTTTTTAACATTAAAATTTTACCGGAAGGTAAATCTAGTCTATAAGTTCCCACGTGCTCAGCACCAACACGTGCTCCGTTTCCGACGCGCAGGTCCACCTCTCGAGGCCCGACCTTCCTGCTATCAGTTAGCCCCTGCACATTTGTACAAGTGTGTGAGCCACAAGCGGTATCAAGTACCCAGGAATGAGAATCATTTATAGATAGATTAATTTCAATTATAAACATACATTGCCGATGAGGTAGCACTTTGGTGTCATTCCGCCCGCTGAGCGATGCGATCCTTTCTCCAATGCCCCTTTCTGTTGCAATTTCATGCAAACATCCAATGCTGGCAGTTTCTTCTTCTTCTTCGCCCCTCCATTGGGCTTCATTGCTGCTGTCGTAGCAACATATTTGCCCTACACCTTCGGTTGTCCCTTACCTTTCGGTTTGGGGTGACTAGAGGAGTCAACCATCAAAATAGGTTTGCTCTTGGAGGTCGAAGATTCAAAAGTTTTTAGCATATTATGTAACTCTGGCAATGTTGCTTTGGTTCCGTTCATATTATAATTAATCATAAAACTCTCAAACGACCTAGAAAGTGAGTGCAGGATGAGGGTGGTGGAGACTCTGTCATGAAACTTTATGTCGATAGATGTCAATATCTCAATCAACTCAATCATTCTCAACACATGAGGAGACACTTAACACCCTTCATTTAGCTTACACTTGAAAAGTTCTATGAGCATGTCATACTCCATTGTGTGAGACTGCGAATCATATAGACTCTTCAAACGTGCTAACATTTTGTTGGGCCCCATGTACTCCTGCTGTCTTTGCAATGGTTGTGACATAGAAGACAACATTAAACATTGAGCTGAAGTGGCATCCTGAAAATGTTTCTCGTAGGCAACCTTATCGAAAGTGGCATACTCGTGAGTCCTCCGTGGTTTAGGGAATACCTTGTCCAATGTATATTCAATCTTTTCTTGTCTCAAGACAATTCTAACATTCTTGAGTCAGTCTATAAAATTGGGTCCAGTAAGTCTGTTGGACTCTATAAGCATTTTCAACGAAAAAACTCGACATTCTGAAGATCTGAAGATAATAGATAGAACAGGAAAACGCAATCAAAATTCATTCTCCTAATTTATACACATTCATTATTTGCTAATTTAACATGGCCTTTTGTTTTAATTAGCTCCCACTATTTTGCATACTTCTACGACCCCAAGGTAGAATACGGACCTAAATCAATTTAAAGGTCATAATGGGCCAAGATCCAAACATATGCTATATTCGTGTTTGCTTTGGCTGATAACTTCAATAGCACACTTTGGTAGGTCCTCAACCAATTGTAAAGCAAATCTACAACTCTTAGTTTGATTAAATATCTTTCATTTTAATCTTACGTCTTTATACTAGTCCGACACTTTGGCGCCAAGATTCATCTAAACAAGCCAACCCCATTACACGACTGCGTTTAAATGCCGGAGTAAATTTAGCATTTGCAAGAAAACACTTTGGTGTAAATACCTACAAAAGTTTATTATCTACTTTCATTTTATCACATCTATGAAAGAGCCTTGGTCCTCGTAGACTTAGAGTAAATGCTTTGGCATAAATACTCGTATCGCCGAAGAGGATTAGCACTCTAATAATTATAATGGACGACACGTTACAATTAGACTTATATTTAATGTTTGGGGAACATTTTTAATTTTCGGGGATTCATTCAAGATCAACAATCAAGTCATACATCATATGATATTCTATCATGCAATTTCTAAACACATTTAGATGAGAAACTATCAAACCCAATAGGCATGATATAAGATGATTTTAATCACATATTGGGCGCCGTCTATCCAGACAGTTATAGCGGTAATTTGAAATTAAACAATTACTGGGTGCCGCCTACCCAAACAATAATTGCGGACGCTATGCTAATAATTTAAATGCATCACATTCAAACACTTAGCACATTTGTATATTATACAATAATATATCATTAATGATAATCATGGGTCTATTTCTTCGAACTCTATAATCTATATCTATGTCAAACAGTCCCTAAATATTTTCTGATTTCAAAATTTTGATTTTCAGGAATTCCGCAAACTTTTAAAATTTACAGTTTAGTCCCTTAAAAATTTAAAAGTTCAATTCTGAACCCCTATAAATTCAGAAAATATAATTTCAAACCTCAAAAAATATTTTCAAGTTTCTGGAACCTATTTGCAATTTTCAGAACTTAAAACCAATTTTCAGAAACCTTGTTTTAATTACAGATTTGCCCGAAAGGACCAAATTTGTTCAATTTTAAAACTTATATTCAGAAACTGAAACTTTTAAAACATCAGATTTAGAATCTGAAACTTTTAAAGTTCTGCTTTACGATTTTATTTTTTTAAAATCACTTAAATGCCAAACCAGTGGTGCCTCAGAGGAATTTGAAAATTTAGTCGGGTTCGTACACGCAGCGGAATTTGAAAATTTATGTTTCAAACCCGACTTTCGGTCAAACTATAGTGTGAATATATGATGTAAAATTAAACACAAGCAACAATGTAACACTTCGATAGAAGACTTACATTTTGTTGATAGCAATCCGCGAATCTTGAAGCTTTGTGTAGTCCCAGGGTGCACATGCAAAAGTCCCTCAATTTGCAAGTTCTGAAAAAACTTTGATGTAATTGATAAGTCTAGAATGCTAGGGATTCTAGCAAAGCTTTAGAAGAGATTTGGTCTCTTGCCTTAGTGTAGTGAAATGGGAGGAGGAAGCCCTCTATTTATAGTTGAGAAAGGACAACTTAGGGTTCCCATGGGCCAGGCCCATCAGACAAGTCAGCAAAACTGGGCCAGTTCGGACTGCCAGAACACGCCTCGGCACCGCGGCCCAGAGTAAGTGGCACCGCGGTGCCTACGCGTGTTTCGGCATCGCGGCCCTAAATCAAAGGCACTGTGGTCCTGTCCCAATTTTCTGTCTTGTTTCCATTTCTAATGTCTCGATTATCAACCGAACATATATATAATCTCCTTCTAATTACATCCTTCAATCGACGGAACATTTGACTTAGTGTTACCCTTCAGGCCTTTACATATCGTCACTAATTACATTAGGATCTTCACGAAACTCCTAGACTGTGCCGGAAGACGAACCCAATATGTAAAGTTTAGCTACACAAAACATGTGAACTGAACATCTATGTGGGAAGTTAAAATCCTTTCATTCTCGACACACTCAATCAAGCTTAGGATTTGTCAAGTGTCTATCCAAATGGTTGATTATTATATCTCATCTATATTAGTCGACAACAGGACCATATCAAAGATATGTCCATTGCGTTGGCGAACGACTTAGTCAATCTAATATCTTATGAGTATCTGAGTGTTCTCTCGATTATACATTCAAGGAATGAATTCTAATCTTGGTTCGACTACCACCTTTAATCCACTTCGTAACGTACCCAAAACAAGTCGCATCTCAACCTATAAGACATTTGAGCTTAGGACATGATCAAAGTACATTACTCCGTGAATAAGGTGCGTATCAACCTCAAGTCTAAGGACTTCTATCTCCCACACACCGATGATACTTTAGACATACAACAAATAGCGCATCAGTAGGGTATACCAATACTTCAACAAGTATCCATGTGTCCATCACGAGTTGCCATAACTCGTAGCAAGTGAGACATACTACATCCCCTAAGGATATGATGCATACCACATGTCGACATATCGCATATCATCGATATTCCAATCTCGATGATCATTGAGGTAATTTAAGAGTTATGTTATAATATTAATTCTCACATCATTAATAAACACGTAAACTCTAGGGATGCATTTATAGAATATTATAAACAATCAACTAATAATTCAACAAATGCAAAAACCATAATATTAATCATCATTAATAAAATAAATATGAATGTGTATAAAGTATGTGTTATTCTAATACAGATTATCTCTAGGACACACATATACTTAAAAAACCTTTTGAGTTTGTGGGAGAGAGCATTTCTCTTTGTGATCTCGCCTTTAGTGTTCGTGGGGAGCGATTCAACATTTCAAGCAAATCAGTTTTCCACTGACATATAGTACTGTTGAAAAACTAATATAAAAACAGTACGTACTTAAGTTAGAAGGGGAGCAAAACAACTAGTCCAACTGCAATATAGTCCACTTTAGGTAGCAAATATGGGCATATTTGAATTGCAGCCACACATTGCTTAAGGAGGACATAAAAATGTGATCGAATTGGGTGATCATTTCATGTTTGCTCTTTAGCCGTAGAAAAAAATCTTTTTGTACGTTCCTTCCTATACTTGTTTTAGCAAGACAAACAATCCACTAATATAAACTTCACTTCGATAATTGATTCGTCCTACATATAGACTAGATTCGAGGGAACCAATGTCACATGTTTGGTTCACAGTGCTTTTAATTCTTGTACTAGAATTGCCCTGACAGTCTCTTTGCCTTTCTTTCAATAAGGTCAAGACATGAAAATTTTGTCTGTTGACAGTCCGATCGATTCTTGGATGTTTAACTCAAGAGTATTTTTCCACACCACTACAGATTGTGATATAATAGAGAATTATGTTGCAGTGAAGTACGGGTACGTCTATTTGACAGATGGTAAGTCTTTAGAAATTATCGGTACTGGAGACATTAATTTGAAGATGTCAAATGGAGACGTGTGGAAAATAAAAAAGGTCAGACACGTGTCGAAGCTGATGCATAATCTGATCTCAGTGGGTCAGCTTGATGATGAGGGACATGATGTTACCTTTGGTAATGGTTCCTGGAAGGTGACGAAGGGTGCTATGGTGGTTGCTCGCGGTAAGAAAACTGGTACCCTCTACATGACTACGAGTTACTGTGATATAGTTGTTGTTGTTGACAACGCCAAGAAGACAGAGATATGACATTGCAGACTAGGGCATATGATCTAGAAAGGGATAAAGCTTCTGGTGACTAACGACATGATTTTGTAGTTGAAGTGGGTGGATTATCATATGTGTGAGAGCTGCATATTTGGAAAACAGAAGCGAGTTAGTTTTTCAAGTGCATGTAGAGAATTGAAAGCTGAGAAGCTTGAATTGATGCACACTGACGTGTGGGGACCTGCTACTGTCCTCTCACTCAGAGGATCACTCTACTATGTGACCTTCATTGATGATTCAACCAGGAAGTTGTGGTTCTATTTTATGAAAAATAAATCCGACGTGTTCACTGTCTTCAAAAGGTGGAAAACCATGGTCGAGAATGAGACAAACTCCAAGCTGAGGAGCCTGAGGTCCTACAATGGTGGAAAAATACATTGATGGTGACTTCAAACAATATTGTGCCGATAATGGGATCAAGATGGTGAAGACTATTCCTAGAATGCCCCAACAAAATGGAATAACAGAAAGGATGAATCGAACATTGAACGAGCGTGCACGGAGCATGAGAATACACGCTGAACTGCCAAGACATTCTGGGCAGATGCAATCAATACCGCAACTTTCTTGATTAACAGATGACCGTCTGTTCCGTTGGATTTCAGAATTCTAGAAGAGGTTTGGAGCAGTAAAAAGATAAATCTTTCTTTTCTGAAAATGTTTGGATGCGTATCATATGTTCATCGATGCTACTGCTAGAAGTAAACTTGATCCGAAATCTAAAAAGTGTTATTTTATCGGCTACGGTGACAACGATTTTGGTTATCGATTCTGGAATGACCAAAATCGAAAGATCATCCGAAGTAGGGACGTCATCTTCAATGAACAGGTGTTGTACAAGGACAAGTTGCATGATAGTTCAGAGAGTAAAATCTCTAAGAATAAGGAATCGGAAACAGTCAATTTAAGAGACTTCTTGGCACCCGAGCTACAGCAAGGTGCTACTGCGGTTAAGGAACAAGTAGTTCGAGAAGACAGTCGACAAGACAGTGATTGTGAGGTTGATAAAAGTACTGAAACTGAAACAAATAAACTAACTCCAATCACAGAATTATAGAGATCATCATGGATCAGTAAGTCAGTTCACAAGTTCTCTCCATCCCTTGACTACATTTTGCTCACTAACAGAGGGGAGTCAGAATGTTATGAAGAAGCGGTGCAAGTTGATGAGTCGATCAAGTGGGAGCTGACAATGAAGGATGAGATGGATTCACTATTGTCAAATTATACATGGAAGTTAGCTAAGTTACTAGAGGGGAAGAAGTCATTGCAGAACAAATGGGACTACCGGATAAATGAAGAACACGATGGAAGCAAGCGCTATAAAGAGAGAATGGCTATGAAGGGATTCCAAAATAAAGAAGACATCGACTACACGGAAATCTTATCTCACGTAGTCAAGTTGGCGAAAATCAGAACTGTTCTTTGGCTGGTAGCAAAGGAAGATCTGCATCTTCAACAGACGGACGTGAAAACTGCCTTTCTTCATGGCGACTTAGAAGAAAAAATCTACATAAAGCAACATGAGGGATTTGAGGTCAAAGGGAAAAGAAGCTGGTGTTCAAGCTTCAAAAGAGCCTGTACAGACTGAAACAGGCTCCAAGACATTGGTATAAGAAGTTTGATAGCTTTATGAAGAAAGCTGAATTCCTAAGGTGCGAAGCAGATCACTGTTGTTACTTCAAGATATTTGAAGACTCCTACATGATACTGCTCTTTTATGTTGATGACATGTTGATCGTATGAGTAGACCTACATAAGATTGATCGACTGAATAAGAAGTTGTCAGAAGAATTTGCAGTGAAAGATCTGGGAGCCGCAAAGAAAATTCTTGGGATGAGAATCATCTGAAGTAAGGAGGACCTCAAGCTCTCACAAGAAGAATATGTTAAGAAGGTCCTCAAGAGGTTCAACATGGACAATGCCAAGCCGATCCAAGACTTTGGCCGACACTCCGTTGTCAAAGTATCAGTCACCTTTGACCGATGACGAAAATGAGCATATGGACAGGGTATCTTATGCCTCGGCTATCGACAGACTTATGTACGCGATGGTATGTACGAAGTCATACATTGCACATCGGGAAAACAACACTAAGAGGCTGTGAAGTGGATTTTCAGGTATCTGAAGGGCTTCTCAAGTTCAGCTTTGTGTTTCCGAAAGTTAGAAACCAGATTGCAGGAATATGTTGATGATGACAATGGTGGTGATATCGATAGCCGAAAGAGCACATCCAGGTATTTTTACACCTTCGGAGGTACTACGATTGGCTTGGTTTCAAAGTTTCAGAAAATAGTAGCTCTCTCTAGCTATGAGGCTGAGTACATTATCGTGACGGAGGCCACGAAGGAGATGATGTGGCTACAATCTTTTCTGTAGGAATTGAATCATGACCACAAGGGGAGTGTGCTATACTGTGATAACAATAGTGTCATTTATTTGGCAAAGAACCCGATCTACCATGCTTGAACGAAGCACATACAACTCCGATATCATTTCATTAGATCGGCTTTGGAAGATAAAATATTAGTGCTTGAGAAGATCCCAGGAAGTTAGAATCCAGCAGACATACTAATGAAGGTCATGCCGAATTGCAACTTTAGTTGGACTCCGTGGATGAGGATCGGAGTCGCTGCTGTAGATGGAGACAAATGATTGAAATTAGTCTCCAAGTGGGAGATTGTTGAGTTGTGGAGCCTAATTCATTACCGACAACCGACACTACGAAGACCTGATCGGCAGCCGACACTATGAAGATCGGATCGGCTAAGTTTGGAACGCTGATCGGCTAATTTAGTGGCTAAGGTTATTTAGTGGAGAGTATTTTGGAAATTTTGGCTCATATATTGTACGCCATAATTTTTGTTATATATATACTAGGGTGTTGTTCTTCTAGGTAATTTTTCATCACGGAAATTCATTAGAATTCATCAAAAGGTGAGGAAAAGCGAATTGTAAACTCAAAACTCCCTTTGATTATAGTGAAGAATCTGCAACGGCAAAGTGAACGTAACTCTCGCATTGAGGGTGAATCAGTATAAATATGTATGTGTTATTTTTTCTTTGTCGATTTACTGTTTTCTGATTAGTGAATTTGGGTAGTAAAATCCCAACATATCTAACATCAATGGTTGTACGGACTTTGCTTAGTTTTTATTATTAAATCATCTTTTAATCAAATATAATTTCAAAAGAACATGTCCTATTCTATGCATTTAATTATGCAAAAAGCTGTAGCAAAGTCATATAAAGCACGCATGCACTATCCAATTCCAACCTCATTAATGGAGTCTTGCCTTGACTCGTAATTATGTACGAAATATACAAAAAAAAATGTTGTGAAGGAACGCGGCCACTCTTTCTTTTCACAAGACAGCAGAATCCTGGACCAGCGCAATAACGCACCACACCACGCTTCACTGACAACTATACTAGTAAATCAGCGCTCTGGCGACGCAAGCGGTCGAGCGTTTTCGATGTTGCAGTTGTGCGTCGTCGTGACCAACTCTCAAACTCTCCCACACCACCCAACGGTAGTACGGACTTCGCACTAACGACGCTATGGGATTTTAGTCTTGTGAGAGGTGCTTGTATGCGTGTGCGCAAAGCCGTCGATCGATTCATTCGCCGATTCATAGTGTGTTTCAAGGCGAAGAGAGGCGAGCGGCGAAACGAGGTTTCTGCTCTGCACGGGTTTGGCCGCGTGGCGCTAAATTGAGAAGCCAAATTAAGATGCAGGTAGGAGGATGAAATATACAATTGAATGCAAATATTCAACACGGTAAACATTTTGTGTGGTGGATTTTAAAGGCCACTATGGTTTAAACAATTAGTTATCATTAAAACTTACATATAAGTGGAGGATGCTGTGCTGTACTTGACAACTCTAGTAAATGTGTAGTACCTAAATTGTCTGCTAAATGTCTATACTATTAAAACAAATTTGATTTGCAACTACTACTGTCAATTTCAAATGGTTACCTCCACTCAAACTCCTAGATGTTTATCTTGTGGATTTCCTAATGAGTGTCCCTACGTATACTTTCAACATCACAAGATTTTTTTCTTTAAAGAAACTGGATGTTGAACTAGAAAATATTGATAACTTTTTTTGGAGTTGCAAAATTAACAAGTAAAATATGTACTAGTATTTAGAGTACTTTTAAAATTATATCACCGTCAAATATTTTAACAAGAGAAAAATAATTTAATAATACATCGATATTTGAATGATTTAACACTTAATACATTAATTCGTTACATTTGTAAAGATTTACAATTTGAGCGTTCAAAAGTGCACATATCATTTAATTAAGATTAAATGTGCTTAATCAGAAATTATAAGGATCAAAATTAGATTCCTTGGATATTTGAGGGACTAAAATGCTAATTTTCCATTATTCTTTTCACTTTCACTTTAAGGTGAGAGGATATGAGAAGGAGAAGAAGTTCGAATCACACCTGGCTATCATTGTCAAACAATCGATAACTAAATGAACAATTAATACTAAAAATTTAAATAATAGGAGTACCATTTATCTATTGATGGATGAATAAATTTCATAAAGGAAAGTAAATAAAATGCCCAAAATGGTACATATATATTATCTTATTGTTTATTACAAGAAAGTAAAAGCTCAGCCAGCAGATAGGGCATTTTACTGTGTTGTTTTTTTACCAATTGGCATGTATACACAGTAATAACTTCCTAAATACTATATAAGATAAAATGTAATTTAATTATCTTGGGGATTTTAGAGATTCAACTTGCGATTTTCCACAAGGTCCTTTGGTTCTGATGAAAGCTCGGTACTTATTAAACGTGGTCGGTAAATATAATGCCGGTCGATCCTCTGTCGCAAGTTCATCGACAGGTTTAATTAGTATGTCACCTCCTGGATTGTAGAAGAACGCCAAGGAAACACGTTGTTTGGCTGAATTAACGATCACCCTGTGCTCTACGCTCTTGTATATTGCATTGCTTAATACCTGCATGCAGTTCGTTAAGGTCATAAAAATGTACACAGACACACACAAAAAGAAGAAATGACAGACGACCAAATTCAAAAGTAAGTGTTCTAACATTTAGATTATTTTAAAGGTCCTTTTGTAGAAAATCATCACGTAATTATAGATAATTATTAAGAGTATCACATCGGTAATGGAATTAAAAAATGGACTCCTTATATGGACTTGGACAATTCTCACCCTACAAGCTAACTTTTGGGTTGAGTTAGACCCAAGATCAATTCTTACATGATCAAAGCCAGACTCATTTCAATTCTTTGTTCACTGATGTTGGGCCCCCAAATTATATTATCCACACTCCAGTTAACGGGGTCTGGGCGTGCAGGGAATGTTAAGAGTCTCACATCGGAATGTCCATTCTTACAATAATCTTGTCGATAATATGTGTAGGTAAAATTTTGAAATGACTTTTGATATAATTACACCAATATCTGATTTCTGATAACATGTGTCACAAAAAAATATTGAACTTCTATGCACCGACGTAGTAAAAGAATCACCAGAAGATAACTACATTTCAACCTTCATAAAAAGTGGATTATTAACCTTCAAAAAATAAGTTGTACGCAGGGTTAATGCAAAAAATTAATTGCACAATCTGACCGCCTACTAAAAGGTAATTACATGTAAATATCTAGAATCTCTTTACGATGAGCGTTAATCCGTAAACTTATAACGAAAATGATAGCTAACATGTTATATAGATTAAACTACACAAATGGTGAGTGTATATCTTTAATCCCAAGTAAAATAACATAATGTACCCGCTATGACAAGTTAAATTATACTTATAATACAAAATTTGTACTGTCCGTGCATGTAATAGGTTAAATTTGTTATTAATGAGAACTAGATATTATGGGATGCCAAAGTCAATTTCGTTTACTCAGGAAAAAATAAAGAAGTGAGATACATACCTGAATTTGATCTCCAATGTTGACGATGAAGGCATTAGGAACCGGTTTAACAGTTAGCCAGTCATTGCCACGGCGGACTTGGAGGCCCGCGACGTCGGTGTCGGGGAGGAGAAGGGTCATGCCACCAGGGTCAGAATGGGAAGAAAGGCCTAGTGTTAGGTCCGGTTGTGGACATTTAGGGTAAAAATTTACCCTTAAACATGCACCTATTTCATTGTCTCCTCCAAACTTTTTGTGTAGATAATCCTCATTTAATCCGAGGTTTATCGATAAGATCTTCGTTAATCTTTCACATAGTTTCACTACTTCTTGTCCATATTGAGCAACAATTTTCCTGAGAGGTCACCAACCATAGGAAAAAGAATAAACAAAGTTAGTTACAATTATTGTGATCGACAATTTTGTACGTATATTACCACCTTTGACATGTTTCTCATGAGAATTATGGGAAGAAAAAAAAGCAGTTCGGTGTACTGAGTTTTCGCTATGTGTGGGATCCAGAAAAGGGTCGAGCCACAAGGATTTATTGTACGCAGTCTTACCTCACATTTCTGTAAGAGACTGTTTCCACAGTTTGAACTCATGATCTCCTGATCACGTGGAGTCAACTTACCTCTTGCGAGAATTTTACTTTTTTTAAAACTACATGAGATAGCAACCTGCATTTACACAAACTAACCAAGGAGGCCAGGACCACTATTCAACTAACGTATTCATGATTTGAGAAACTCTGCTATGTAGACTCAAGTTAATAGTAATATCTATGAGTGAGAATGATTTGGTTTTGGGATAATTGGAAAAATGGCAAGATCGAATTCACGACAAAGTGGGGTTACTTGAAATAAAGGAGCCGTGCGCGGCGTGATGATCTAACCTGAAACCAGTTGAATTACACATGATTAAGCTCATGTGTCACAATCGGACCAGAGGTGTGGGCTCGCAGGGAGATCCACCTTTTTGGAAAAAATCTATGGAGATGGTCAAGTTATATATATGGGCAGTATAAAGATTTTTATATACTAACGATATTAATATGTAGTAGCAGTTTGTTATCATTTTTACCAAATTATTAATTATTTTTATGAAGAGATTTATCTATAATTGACCAATAAGTGATTACATCATCAGCTATCGGCAGTGGCGGACTTGTTGTGTGCACACTTGTGCACACGAACAAGCGAATTTTTTTTTTGCAATGCTATTTTCCATTTTTGAACATGCACATCATCCTCATTCCCTTATATAAAGCTGTTTTTTTTCCGAACAACCTCCTTTGTGCACGTAAATCCTCCTCTGACTATCGGTGAAAATGAGCTTCTTTCCAGAAAT
Source organism: Przewalskia tangutica (assembly GCA_029844215.1). Lineage (NCBI taxonomy): Eukaryota > Viridiplantae > Streptophyta > Magnoliopsida > Solanales > Solanaceae > Przewalskia > Przewalskia tangutica. The sequence goes on from JAQGDG010000436.1 coordinate 87,466, forward strand.
ACCTCTTACCAGAAGTGCTATTTGAAAAATGTTTAGAGAGTAGTAGTTTGTGTATGATTAATTATTTGAGAAGTGCTTTTGTTAGAAGTTTGTGTTTGACAATATTTAAGTGTCAAATTGCGGAAAAAAAGTTACTACTAATATGGAAATAAATTTATAATATGTTAATCTTGTCTTAATTAAGAATCAAAATTACTCATTTGTAGAGGAGGTTATTTTATTCAGTTTTTACTTAATTAAAATCTATTATTTCATAATATTTTTGGACAAACACCTTTTTTTTTTTTGTTGTGAAGGCACGCTATCTTTCTTCAGTGCGCCTGACGCGTAAACCGGTATGATTCGCAAACCACGCCGCCCATAAAATGTACACTTCATGATAGAAAGGTTTATGCGTGGCCTTGCGATCATGACTCTCTTCTTCTGTGGCTTCCGCGCTCCTGCGGGTTTTGGACAAACACCTTCATTCTTTAAAATAATTGTTTTTGACATTTAGAAACATCACCAAACAGCCTATTAATTACTCACACAAATATTTTCTTCATTTTGCATAGGGGTAATGTTTTTTTTTTTTTAAACTAAATCTTTAAAAGATATCGTTCAGACTTGAGATCTCTCTTTATGACGTCTCACCTATATACCTAGGCATATCCTGTCTGACGGTCCATTTCCTACATGGATACTATTTACTACTCTATCCATTTCCTTTTACTAGTCCTCTATTTACTTAGCACTCCCTTAAGAAACAATTTATTAAGACTTTATTTTACTAAATTATATGTATTAACTATATTTTAAAAATCTAAATTTCACTACTAATGCTCTATTTGTTGATAATAAAGATAGTATTGATTTTTTTAATTTACTAAAATAAACCATTAAAATAATTTTTTGGTTCTCTCTATTCTCTAACTACGACAACATATGAGAATGTGTAAAGTCGCATATGTATTTTACTGAAAGAAGTAGGTGCAGACGCATTTACACCTTTAATTTTTTACTAATACATTTTCTCTTTTTCAATTTATTCACACATGAAATATTTGAGTTCTTGGAAATAAAATTATATATTTAGAAACTACGTAAAAAATATTATAAATTACAATAATTAATAATTCAAAAATATTTTAAAAATATATGAAAAAATTACGATAAAAAAAGACTTATTTAAATCACGAAATTCAAAAGATGTCAGATAAATTGGAACGGAGGTAGTAATACAGTAGTTATGAGAAGTACAAACGAAAGTTTACCTGCATGTAATCGGAAGACAAGGCCATTTCTTCTCATCCCTCAATGGCTCAGGAAGATAATGAAGGAAGAAATAATCACTCCAATCCAATTTACCACCTTTCTCTACTCCAAGCCTACTTCCATACCCCTCATAAGTAACCGGAGAATTCGCGAATTTCTGCTTCTCCTCCAGCGGAAGATGAAAGAATTCGCGCCAAACACCACGTGCGTTAGCCATGAGTTCATGGCTAACGCCATGATTCACCACTTGGAAGAAACCCCAGTCGCGACAAGCCTGCGAAATGAGCTCCATAGTTGCATGACGAACGGATTCATCGGTTGACTTCAAGTTTTCAAAGTCAACTAATGGAATATTATTAACATGGGAAGTTGTCTCCTTGAAACATGGTCTGTCCACTGGCCGTTTCACGAAACGGTCGGGGATTTCTCGTATGCCACTTTCGGATAGTACTTGAACGCGGATAATCGGCTCCGGCCAGCTTTGCAAGCAACTCATTATGTTGGTTCCCTCTGCTTGTTCAGCACTGCTAACTATATATCTATTATACACGAAGATATATTGTAGCCCTTTACTTTCAGTATCTCATACAAGTTAGGTTGTGGTTGTAATAAATCCGTGGGAAAGCAAGAGAAAGTGATGGGATGTAAGATCCTAGGTACAAGTTTTCGGTTGTGGACGATAATGATGAAAAGAATAAGCGAAGTTGACGTGAGCCTGAGAACGTGATTTTATGTCTGATAAAAACAAAGGGAGAGTAGTAGCAGTAGTGGTTAAGGTTTGTGAAGATGTGGAGACATATTTATATGCACAAACAAAGAGTTGTGGTTAGTGGTTACGGCGCCGTGATGATCTTGACTTGCTCTAAGTGACTGTGTCCTCACATAGTGCTGGTGGAATGGTAGCCTTAATGAAGTAGTATAATAATTAATGTGATTTGGTCAAAATTTTAGGAGTATCATGCAATATTGTAACTAAACTTTTTGTTTAAAAGTAATGGATATTTTGAGGCACGTGTTAAATATGAATGAAATGTTAAAGATACTAATTAGTTTTAGCACGACCAGGAAAGTCATGTCGATTTTTACAAGTGCAATTAGGAGTAAAATGATAGGAGTAATGTAAAATTTAAATAATTTTGCAAAAATATAATTTACATGAACCCAAAGAAAGAAAAATGAAAGAAACGGACAAAAGAAATTAGATATAAAGAGTCATGTTCCCTAAATCTTAGCGGCGGATTTACTCTAAATATGGTGGTGCAACTTAAACTCGTTTCACCGTCCGTTGCCCGAACCGTTGACCTAGAAAATCCGGACGGTCCGGACGGAGGTTTCTGGGTTGGGAGTTGGATTGGCCCTCAACCCCAACCCGCACGGGTTAGAAAAAAACCCGGTTAGACCTCAGAACTAAAAACGGTTCCATTACCGTAACACAAAAAAATTGCCAAAGGCTCAAAGCGGTATTGTTTCCGTTGGGAGGGTGAAAGTGGTGTGCAATGATCATTTCGACCGTTTGGCTGCTTTTTTCCTTCTTTTTTTTGTTTTGTTTATTATTTTTTTTAATTACATTTTTACCCTTTAAAAATCTATAAATTCTCTACATTTTTTTCATTTTTATCACACAACATTTCTCTCAATTCTCTTATTCTCAATTTCTCATACACTCTTAATCATCTTTATTATCAATTTTCAAGTTATTATTATTATTAGTTTTCAAATTCAAAGTAGCAAGACGCAAGACTTCGAGCTTCGAGTTTCAATTGAATTCTGAATCCCGAAGTTTGGTACACTCGTTTCATTCTCTAATTATTTTATTAAATTGTCATATTTATTTGTTGATTATTTAAATATTTATAATGTCTTTACTAAGGGGAATTGCGTTGGGATGTAGTAAATCTAGTTCGAGGGTAAAAATATATAGGTTCTTCATCATCTAATCAAAATATAGATTATGATCAAATGCAAGAAGATTTTGGAATGAAGATAATGAATATGATAACGCTCAATTAGATAATATTGTTGAACTTGAAGAACAAGAACCTCCTACACCTACTAGTGTTCCTTAATGTTGATGCACGCTAGTGGTAGTCGTAGTCGTAGACCTCCTTTACCGTAACCGAGCAAGAAAAAAAGGAGTAAAGTGTGGCTCTTTTATGATAAAGTTGTAGTACCGATAGAGTTAGATGTAATATTTGTGGGAGAACTTATAAACATAAGGCGGGGTGGTGACGGGGACGCACTATAGGTAGACATATAAAAACGATCATACGACACGATGGAATCTGTCTCGATTTAGAACCCGTCAACAACAACTTAATCCATTAAGCGGGGTGGCTAAATCGATCCAAAAAGGATCGCATTGAATTAGCAAAAATGATTGTCGGAGGTTGTTTACCTTTTTCTTTTGCTTCTTCTTCATATTAATTACATATATTCAAAGAGTATATAATCCTTTTTTTAAAGGTGTTCCTCGTAGTATATAACTGGGGGGGGGGGGGTTGGTTCTGATTCGTTTAAAAAAAAATGTAGACTTATCTTTTTAAAACCATGGAGATATTATTTTAAACAAATCAGAACCGATCCACCAGAAAAAAATTACCACATGGCTTTAAAGCATTTTTAAAGCAACGTGATATTTTTTTTAAAGCCACATGGCATTTGTTATTCAAAAAAATAATCTAAATAATTCTAAAAAAAACATTTGTCAGCGAGGATATATTTGCACTATTTGTGTAATGGTAGGGGTATACTTGTATCATTTGTGTAACGACATAGATATAAATGCACCACTGTTTTAGGAAAGGGTATATCTGCTCTAAATCGCAAAAGTTAAGAGATATATTTGCACCTTTGTCTAATTTAAAATTATAACTACACACTTCATATTGTCCATTAAGTAGTCTTAAGTAACGACGTGTATTAAAAATGTAATTACATTGAATTAATTAAATAAGTACCAATTTTAAATTTTTATTACTACTTATGATTTAATATAATTGACGTTTTACTAATTAATTTAGAAATTAAGCTTAATGGATGAATCCTAGTTTTGAAGTTGTCATTATATTTTCTTGTGTATATAATCTAAATAGATATTATGGGTGGTGAGAGTAGGATTGCAGGTGGTGGGGATGGGGCTATAAGGGTAGGAGTGAGGATAAGGTGTGTTGGAGGGTATAAAGGACATAATTAATGTGAAATAATACTCATGAAATTTGTTTTCTCGACTTCCACTAAAAAAAATATTTTTTTATTTTAAAAAATTTATATTTTTAATCAACCGAACCTGAAAAACATTCCTCCGTACCATACATACCCTTGAGTTCAATTTGTAAAGACCATGCACAATTCGATGAAAAATCATAAAATTTATAAAAAATAAATCATGTGTTATCACTCACTTTATATGTCGACCAATTCGTCCGATCTCACAAAAATGGTAAATCATTCATACTCACCAAATCCTTGTTCATATCACATACAGTGCCGGACGCATAGAATTTTCAAATTGAATGCACACATTTAATAAAATTTACAAATCATTCGGGTGCCCAAATTTAATAAAGTTTACAAATCATAATTGTCCCCTACGCGTTTTTATATTTTGAAAACGTTTAATTACATCATCATTTGTAACACTCTTAAGCAAACCTTTTTCAATAAAACATACAAGACAATCATTTAAAAATTGATCACAAATTCGGTTTCGTAGATCCGTCTTGACAATATTCATTGCAGAGAATCATCTTTCCACGCTTGTTGTTGCTACCGGCAAAATCAATGCGAACTTCAAAAGCCGACACACCAATGGGTACGACAAGTATTTTCATGTTTGCACAAGCAATGTAGATAGATCAACAAGCCCCTCCAATCGTCTGAATCTGTCATCTGATCGCAAATTCATAATATATGTCTCTAGTTGATTTTCAAGCATCATACAATCAATTAGAGAGAAGTCATAACTGAGTCATTCCTACCCATTTTGCTATATTGAAATCAACAAAATCATTACTTGGATTCAAACAAGCAACTCAGAATTGACCTCATTGAACCGATCATTAATCTCTAAAATTTACTGATTCATAATGGCATTAAAACATTGCACACGATAATGAAAATCGTTAGTAATGTTTGTCTTACGCCGAGCACGGTAACGATTAATATATCCAGCATTCATATCCATACAATCAATCTTGTTCTCATTGCAAAAACCAGTAATCTTACCAGAAGAGATTCACATCCATCATTTCTTGCCGCTTGCAATTTCTGCCTAGTTACTTTAACAAGCGTCATAGCATTCAAAATATTTGTATCTTTCTTTTGCAAAGCTAATGACAACTCATTTGCGAACGAAAGTACAGCCAGCATCAATTGCAAATTAAAGACAAAATCAAATGATTGCAAATTAAAGACAAAATCAAATGATTGCAAATATCTCAATAAGAGAGGAGAGGAGAGAAGGTCGAAGAAGAGAGAGATTTCAATATATTTTTTATAATTGCAAAGTGGTCATTACATTGTCTCTTATAGACAAGGACACAATAGTAAATACTAAACAACATAAAGGAAAACTTAAGGGACTAAAAGTGATAATTAATAAAAACTAGTCACATTATAGAATTGTGACAGTTTCAAATAAACGTTGGTATACGTGATCATATTGTTTCTCCACTTTTCTGGAACTAAAGAGAAATATTTCATATGCAAAATTTCTTACTTATATTTCAACTTTCCTCAGTAGCACTTCTCCAACACTATTTTTGTCTTGCATTTCAGTCAATCCAACACTATAGGTGGGTCACGTTGAAAGTGATAGGTGAGTCACCTTGTAAAACGAACGTCGTTTTACAAGGTGATAAAAAAAATGAAAGTGGGTGCACTTGCACCCAATTTGGAAAGTGTGTGTCCGCCACTAATCACATATACTAACTCAGTCTCTAATCAAAATTTTACGGTGAGTGAATAACTTAAAAAGTCATTCAAGTATAGTAAATTTAGGTATGTTTGTTTCATATCAATAAAATCACTCAAGTTAAAGTAGTACATCAATAAAGTCATTATAACCCAAAAGCTAAAAGAATAATTACATAAACCTCTCCTGAAATTTAATTTTGTTTAAGTTACCTCCTTTGTGACTATGCTTATCTTTCTCTTTTTTCTTTTTCTTTTTTTGGTAATAATTTTCTAACCTAATTATTACAAGTAGAAGCTGGCTATCTTATATCATGTTACAAACTCAAGATATTTCAAGGTGTGTAATGTCCAGTTTTCTCATCAATTACTGCTTTAATTGTTCCATCCTTCCAAAATTTGAGCTGTCCACCCATAGCAAAAAAAAAGGCACTTGCACCTTTTTAAAATGTGGAAAATTGGGATGCATTATTTAGGACCACTTTGGTAGATAAAAAGCACAATCAGACACCTAAAGGCTAGATATGAATACTTAACCCTATGATTTTTCATTTTGGAAAATGCATGATAGCATAATGCCTCAAATATTTTGGGTCGCTGTTACAATTAAGTAAAGTGCCTTAATATAAGTAAATATATGATTTCAATAATTAGAAATTATTTTAAATTGTAAATAACAACTCAATACAACTTCAACTTAATCAATCTCTACTTTGATTGGGCTAAGACCTGCGAATTATGAGTCTTTACAAAAAACGGTCTGCATGATAGCAGTAGTGAAGCTAAGATTCTCACTAAAGGTGTTTAAAATATAAAAAGGTAAATAAAATAAAAAAGATATTCAATATTTTCTATGTATATACAAAATATAATTTTAATCTTGAATATATATAATATAATTTTCACCGAAGAGGCTCAGATGAGCCGCTTCCATCCACTTGGCTCCACCCATGTATGGTAGTTGAGACTTGAGACTCTATTTCCCAAAGTTCTTCCCCACGTTAATCATTTCCACAAAAAGGGATAAGATAATTAAAAGTGGTAATCATTTTCCAAATCCGAGTACCAACGTGATATATACTAGTGGAACCAAAATGGATACTTTTCATATGTTCATACTGAAACATCGTCACATCTCGTGGATCATGACTTGTATTTTGAAATTTAATATGTGATCGACTCAATCTCCACATGCCTAATTTTTTGTGTTACGTTGATATTCCAAGTGGTTAATATATCTCGTAAATACAGGCTGTCCTAATAGATATCTTGAATAAAACCGGTGATATTTTAATAGGTAAATTAACATTTTAGATCGTGAAAAAATATTATCTTATTTTCCAAAAGATAGATTAGGTATTCAGATATCTACTTCAACTCCTCGATACCACATACACAGTTACGTCTTTAGTCATTCGCCTCATATTCATAGATATGTATTCTGGAGTATTGAAAGAAATAATCTCTTCATTATTTTTATTTATTAAAGATGTATATATACAAGTTATAATAGAAAAATTATTTTTAATTAATATACAAGTGTAATATACAAAATATATCATAAATGAATTAAATCTACACGGACTGCTTGGGCTGGACGATATGGGTTGGCAGTATATTTAACAAGTATATACATCCTTTACCCTTTCTAAATTGTACGAGCTTCTTCTAAAGCATATTCAAATCTGCCGAATATATATATCTTTTTATTAATTATGAATTTTATATTAATTTCTGAAGTATCTTTGTGACTTTTTTCTTGCTTTAGTATTTCAAAAATTTGCTCCATTCTTGGTAAAAATTGAACTAAATCGGCGATATAGAAGTTAATGTCCCATCCAATATGATAGATTTGTCGCGTGCCTCAATCAGCCGACTTTAGTATCACTCGACTTTAGTGTGAATGGGATTTTGTAAAATGTAACTGATTTTGTATAACATACGATTTAATAGGAAGACAGTGAGAATGTTTTGGTGATGGCTCAATATTCTGGAGCCAGGATTACATATATATACAGAGACAGTGGCGGACGCAGATAATTTTCAAATTGGGTGCACACATTTAATAAAGTTTACAAATTATTCGGGTATCCAAATTTAATAAAGTTTACAAATCATAATTGTCTCATACGCGTTTTCATATTTTGAAAACGTTTAATTACATCATCATTTGTAACACTCTTAAGCAACTCTTTTTCAATAACACATACAAGACAATCATTTAAAAATTGATCACAAATTCGATTTCATAGATCCGTCTTGACAATATTCATTGCAGAGAAGCATCTTTCCATGCTTGTTGTTGCTATCGGCAAAATCAATGCGAACTTCAAAAGTCGACACACCAATGGGTACGACATGTATTTTCGTGTTTGCACAAGCAATGTAGATAGATCAACAAGCCCCTCTAATCGACTGAATCTGTCATCTGATCGCAAATCCATAATATATGTCTCTAGTTGATTTTCAAGCATCATACAATCAATTAGAGAGAAGTCATAACTGAGCCATTCCTACACATTTTGCTATATTGAAATCAACAAAATCATTACTTGGATTCAAAGAATCAACTCATAATTGACCTCATTGAACCGATCATTAATCTCTAAAATTTGTTGATTCATAATGGCATTAAAACATTGCACACGATAATAAAAATCGTTAGTAATGTTTGTCTTACGCCGAGGACGGTAACGATTAACATATCCAGCATTCATATCCATACAATCAATCTTGTTCTCATTGCAAAAATCAGTAATCTTACCAGAAGAGATTCACATCCATCATTTCTTGTCGCTTGCAATTTCTGCCTAGTTACTTTAACAAGTGTCATAGCATTCAGAATATTTGTATCTTTTCTTTGCAAAGCTAATGACAACTCATTTGCGAATGAAAATACAGTCAACATCAATTGCAAATTAAAGACAATCAAATGATTGCAAATATCTCAATAAGAGAGGAGAGGAGAGAAGGTCGAAGAAGAGAGAGATTTCAATATATTTTTGATAATTGCAAAGTGGTCATTACATTGTCTCTTATAGACAAGGACTACAATAGTAAATACTAAACAACATAAAGGAAAACTTAAGGGACTAAAAGTGATAATTAATAAAAACTAGTCACATCATAGAATTATGACAGTTTCAAATAAATGTTGGTATACGTGGACCGCAGTTGTTTCTCCATTTTTCTGGAACTAAAGAGAAATATTTCATATGCAAAATTTCTTACTTATATTTCAACTTTCCTCAGTAGCACTTCTCCAACACTATTTTTGCCATGCATTTCAGTCAATCCAACACTATAGGTGGATCACGTTGAAAATGATAGGTGAATCACCTTGTAAAACGGACGTCGTTTTACAAGGTGATAAAAAAAATGAAAGTGGGTGCACTTGCACCCAATTTGAAAGTGTGTGTCCGCCACTGTACAGAGATGTATGAATCCTAGATATACATGATAAAGTTTAAGAGTCCTAGTTATACATCAAATGTTGACACCCAATTTTGATCCATCTTTTAGTCATTTTTTGCAATTTTAAGCATTTTAGGACACCGCATTTTAATCACTATTTTTTGGCATTTTTGTATATTTTTTACCTAACATTCCATGTTGTTTTATTTTTTTGTAAATTGGCATCATGTTTTACTTTTAATTAGGTATTAAACATTTCCAAATATTATGTTATTATTATTGCGCGATTATTTTATTTTAATAATTTTGCATCTCTTTAAATAATTAATTGACATCCCGTCTTTACTTTTAATTAGGCATTAAATATTTATTAAATATTGTACTTTATTATTACTGTATCGGCATTTGCATTTTAATAATTTTGCATCTTTTAAATAATTTTTCTTTTAAATAATAAACTCGTTTTGCATTTTTGTCAAAATCACCCACCGAGGCACAATAACTGGATCACCCAATCCATGAAAACCAAATCCTGCATCGAGACCCAAAAATGAAGTCCAAAGACACCTTTCATCTTTTCCTCCAATACCCAATACCCAAAATCCTAAACCTAAATAATTTATAAATAAAAACCTTCCCCACTAAAAAGACCCTCACCCTCGAAGCCATATGGCCTTTATTATTTTCCCTCTCTTGTTATTTGGTGGCCGGAACATGGCGATCTTTCCTGTGTCCTTTCCTCACCGTGTTGTGTTTATTGGTGGTTGTGGAACTGCTTTCTATTTTGGTAACTAGTCGGAGTTTCAAACTCGACCTATCTCTTCGCTTTATCTTTTATATATATTTGTCGTGCTTGTTAAACGGACTAATCTTGGACTTTTGTATCTGCCAGTTTCAAAGCTCCGCCACCTCCGCTTGACTTATACGTTGGGACCCTATTACATTATTATTTGTTGAACTGATTTTTAGTTCGAATGTCACCGGAGTTTAAAAACTCTGGCGACCCATGTTGCTTTGTTTATGAAATGTTGCATATTTGAGTTTGTGGATTGATTTTTTACTGATTTTTGTGATGGACTTATTTTCTATTGTTGATTAGCTCTATTCGGATTTGTCTCTCGGGATTTATTGGGATGATTTGGCACCATTTTGGCAACTCCGGACTCTCGCTTTACATTGTGTTTTGGCTATTGTTTGCTCGGGAATCGCTACTCTTCCGGCGAATATTTATTGTTCCGACGAATATTTACTGTTCCAGTGAACTGTGTGTTGTCCATTGTGTTTCGTACTAATTTTGGGTGATTTTTGCCCTTTTTATTCATTTTATTAAACTGATTTTGAACAAGTTACTACACTTGTTGGCCAATGAAAAAATTATCCGTCGATTTTTTAGGCCTCCGCAGTTGCAAAGACGAAAAAATAAAATAAATGAAGCTTTCTGGGCAATGAAGATTTCTTCCACTTACACCGGATAACCAACATGCGCTGGTAGGGCGAATTCTCGCAGCCGCACTTGTTAGGATGTCCCACTTTATTTTTATATATATCTGAGCCCTTCGTGTTTAAAACTATTACTGTTTTGGCGCGGATCTGAAGGTTTTATTTATTTTATTGTTTTAACAATATTGGCCGATGATGGAATCTCCGTCTGATTTCCAAGGCCTCCCCTGTACAAAGACGGATTTATTTTTGGCTTTACTTATTAATTTCTGTCATTGCTTTAAAATTATTTATTCTTACTAACACTTTTATTAAGTATTTATGCAGGTATCCGAAGATGCATTTCAAAAGAATGTCCCGGAGTTTTACTTTATGTCGCATTTAATTTTAGTTTTATTATTCTGTATTGCATTTTATTTTAATTGTAAATTATGAGAAATGCTTAGAGTAGGTAGAATAAAAGCCAATATATAATTAACCTAGGTTTGAACGGATAACCGCAAGTTAGCGGATCTTAAAGGATGCCTAACCCCTTCCCTTTAGGATAATAAAGAACCCTGATCCAGAATCTCATTAATTTCACAGACCATTAAATGGAGATTAATTGCAGTATTTTTATTGCAATAAATCAAGTGTCCTAATTCACTTAAATAATTAGGTGGCGACTCCTTAAAATCAACAGTATTGCTCCATCCAAGAAACCACGCCAAAGAGCAACGTTGCGGATACCGTTCAGACCCCGAGGTAAAAAACGGGCGCGACATCAAATACAATAAATAAGTCCTAGGAGTCTTAATATTGTTACAATCTGATAAACATAATACTTCCTCTGTCCCAATTTATGTGACATTATTTCCTTTTTAGTCTGTCAAAAAAAAAGTCATTTTTATATATTTAGAAACAATTTAACTTTATGGAATGATTTTTAGCCACATAAATATTTAAGATTGATTTTGGACCATAAATTTCAAAAGTCTTCCTTTCTTTCTTAACCTCCGTGCCAAGTTAAATGACGTCACATAAATTGGTACGGAGGAAATAGTTCTAATACACCCCCTCAATCTTGATGAGATGTAGTGACTGACGAATTGTCACGTAAAAACCAAAAATGAGAAGAGAACAAGATCCCTTGAGATACTTTGTCATGAACATAATGAAAATCAACATCAATATGCTTGGAACGATCATGGAACACCAGATTGCGATAAATATATATATATATATATATATATATATATATATAGTCTCAGTAACTGTGTAAGCAATGACTCTATATTCGACCTATGTAGAAGACTTAGAAACGGTTGGTTGCTTCTTTGCACACCAAGAAATGAGGTTTGAGCCCAAGAACACTGCATAGCCGTCGTAGAACGTCGAGTATCAGGACAACCAGTCTAATCGGCATCAGAGTAGGATATGACAACAGAGTTGGATGAAGAAGCACGTACAAATAGACCATATGTGAGTGTACCCTGCAAATATCTAAAAATACGCTTGACACGGTGCATGTGAGTAGTCCTGGGAGCATGCATAAAGTGGGATACAATATTTACGACATAGGCGATATCAGGACGAGCCATAGTTAAATATTGAAGAGCACCAACCATGCTCTTATACTCAGTAGGGTCCGAAAGTAAGTCACCATCCTCAAAAGCTACACGGGTGCCAGATGCAATAGGAGTACGAACAGACTTGTATGTATATGTTGACACTCAATTTTGACCCTCCCGTCCATACAGTAGCTATAAAATTACACCAATTTTCAAATAATTTTTAATAATTTTTTAAATAATAAAATGCAGCGATAAAACATTAATACATGCATAAATAAACAATTTAACAATGGCGTCGCATCAAACATTCCTTAAAACTATAGCTACATTTATTAAAACCCAAAGCAATTTCATTTAATCTAAACTCCATTCAATTTTAATTTAACTTCGCAGAATGCGCATAATAAAAAGTTTTAATAACGGCATCACATTATAAAATATTAAGCACTAATTAAATAGCACACCCGTCTTTATTTTTTTTAATCTCAAACTTAGACTAACAAAGCACCTAAAATAATCTAATCATTTTAAATAATTTAATCTACCACTAATTAATTAAAATAACTACCCAGCCCAACTACCCAAATACCTAAAACTACATACCAAACTCAGCCTCACGCCCCACCGCTCTTATACCTCACTCTTTCCCTTTGCCCATCGTCCAAAACAAACCAGCCCAACTTTTATTTTTATCCGCCCACAACCCTATACCTTCCCCCCATCAGCCCACAACCCATATACCTTCTCCCTCACCCCCATCGTCCATAACCCTAAAATTCTAACTAAACCTAAGAAGAAAAGAAAACGCCGCTGCCTTCATCTCCCTCACCCCGATAATCTCGCCGCAAATCGCGAAGAAACAGCCAACAAAGACAACTACAATCTTCCCATAAGAATAACTTACCTTAAGAACTTCAAAATCAGTAACGAATCGCACAAAATATCCTTCAAAATCTACCCAAATCTCGTCAAAATCACACGAAATCAGTATTAAATCACATACGAAATGGCACCAAATCAGAAGCTACCAAATTCAGAGCACGAATTAGGGCTATAAATGCAGGTTTATACGCATGCAAGAAGATCGGGGGGAAAATCAGAGAACAACTGATTTATTCAAAGTAAGAATCCTTTCGTATTACTAAAGAATCAGACCAGCAGTCCAGGGAAAACCAGCAAAAACCCAATAAAAGGGAAGCACCAGTGAAAATCTGAAAGGGGAAGCTCATTCGAAGAGCAGAATTCCAATCGAGTTATTCAGAAAAGAACCTAACCCCCCTAATAGTCAACAATTCTCGCAAAAACCCTTCTTTCTTTCCACTGCATTAGCAAGCCTTCCGAGCGGACCGACGACTTGATACGCCGCCTTGCCACGCCTGAGAAGGTAAAATCACACTTCTCTCAGTTCATTTTTGTATTTCGGTGTGTATCTGTGTTAAATGTGTGTTAGTTAGATTGCTGATGCTATTAATTGGAAATGCCGACTGATTGAATAATCTGGAAAATGTCACACATGTTCGAATGCCTAAAAAACTGTCTAAGGTTTGTTTAGAAGCTCAGCTACAGTTTAAAGATGATTCAAAACAGCAGTTGATTGATGTATATTGAGGATGGGTGGCTTGTCTAGGTTCGAGTATATCATAATTATTGAGACCTTAATGTCAGTCCAATACATATGCCAGAATAATATAATCCATACTCTCTTTAAGAAATCTACATGTATTCCTATGCCAGGCCTAAATGCGAAGTTGTATCGCCAGAATCAGATCAATTTTGCCGACCTATTCCTCTATGTTTTCTCAAGTGGATATAATGTCTAAACCATGTTTACCTAAAATCTTCATTGCTGTTTTAGCTTGCATCCCTGCATATCAAGTTAAATACAGGTTTATGCTATAAAATCAGTAGATTAATACATAACCTATAAATGACTGTGTGCCTACTCTAGTTTAAGGCAAATCCTACATATTCAATGTCAAATCTTAGCCCCCTCCCCCTTTATGTGCTAGTTTATTCTGCCTGTTATCTGAAATACATATTTGTGAAAGAGGTATTTGCCACTGATTTGTTGGATTTGAGATGATATATCCTGAGAAACACAGGGTATACTGATCTAGTATACATCAAGCGAATACAAATATATTGCTATATCTTCTCTATAAATCTGAAAGGCTGTTTTTGTGATTGGGCTTGTCTCCTCGTTTTTCTGCCCTATATAAATCTGGAAGGAGAACTTTATGTTTGGGTCTGTTTCGTATGCCATTGCTGCTCGTGTCTTTTGATTTAAAATATTGTGCCTGCCTTTTGCTCCTGCGTATGATGGGTTCTGCCCAACCTAATAATTAGGTGAAATATTTGGATTGCTATTCCTTTGGCCCATTGGCTTGTTCACGTGACCTGTGACAATAGGATACAAAAATTGATAGTTCTATTATTGATAGTTTTGGAGGTCTTCTTCTGACTACTACTCATACTCAAGGCCCACTGCTGGGAATAATGATGTCCTCTTTTGCCCAAAATTGACAGTTACTTAGGTTGATATAATTGAGTAGCAATTGAATTATGAGTGTATGTTTGAGCTTAATGTGATTACGCTCGATCTAGTGCATATACTAATCCTTATCTTCTTATCTTTTGCATGACACGCATCGAAGCTAAACGAAGAGTCTCATTGCGAGACTCCTCATGGGTTACAACAAACGAGGACCTACATCTATGTGTATCTTCACCCCTGTCTCGAAAAACTCCAAGCCACCGGCGAATGTTGCCGCCATCCCCTTGAGTCACTATTATTTCCTTTATCTTGCCCATTCATTTATTGTAAATTAATTGTCTAACATTACGTTATTAGTAGAACTCTTAGAATGCCAAACCTTAAGTCAATAGATTAGAAAGTAGTTAATTAGCAATTTGTTTCCCTTTGAATTAAATATTTTAGATTATCCATACATAATTTAAGCTATATTAAACCACCTGATAATCTTAACATGCATAATTAATTATGTAGCTAGGATATATTTTTCCAAAACTCTTAACCCATTTGCTACAAAATCTATATAGAAATCCTATTTTATGTATACTAAGGAACCCCCTTAAGCATATGGGATACTAATTAAGGTAGGCAAATATATACATTTAGTCGATAAATCCACTTTGCATGACCTATTTTTTCATAAATAATATAGGGCATGCTTTAAACTTTACATGTGTTTTATAGCACTAATTTTATTAATCTTTTTGCCAAAAATACTTTCTATTAAATATCTTTCAAACATGCATTCTTAGCAATAATAATTAACCCTAGGTTTGAACGGACAACCGCAAGTTAGCGGATCCTTTAGGGTGCCTAACCCCTTCCCTTTAGGATAATAAAGAACCCTTTCCCAGAATCTCATTAAGTTTAGCAGACCATTAAAATGGAGTTAATGTTTACTTTAAACTAGTTAACATTTAGGTTGTTACACCCCGTAAATTCAAGGAGTAAGATAAGAACATACCAAGGAATATAAGAGTTTCGAGGTGTTTAAAAGCCTAATATGTAGTTCGTTAAATCTAGATCCCAACGCAACAAACCGTTCGTCGATAGGACATCGGAGTCAAAAGTTATGGAAGTTTCAAGTTTGGTGCGCAGCGCGAGCGGCGATTTTCAGTTCAGTACAGCGCGCCATCGGGCAGCGGCGCGGTTGTTCTGGGGTCCGGGGTTTCAGCGCCGCGCCTGGACGCGCGGCCGAATCTGGAACTTTTCTCGGAAGTGGAAGCGCCGAGGCGGGATTTTTGCGCAGTGTCAGGCGAAAAACAGGGGATATTTTGTTTATAACCTATGAGAGGGTGACAAGTGTCCCTCCCATCCTTTTTATCAGAAAGTGGTCCTATTTTAGGGCCAAGTCTTGGAAGACTTGGCCATTCCATTCCATTTCATTTCAAACCCTCCCAAGAAAGATCCTCTCCCTTCTCTCTTGATTTTTGAAGAAAACCTAGCCTAAGAGGAAATTGTTGGAGCGGCGGCAAGAAGGAAAAGTGTGGGTAAACTTGTGGGAAGCGGTGGGCGATTTTGTGGAAAGTGGAAGAAAAAGGGGCTTTTGTGGGCTATTCCTTAAGGTAAAAGTTTCCCTTTCTCTTGGTTATGAGCCTAAAGGCATTATATTTTAGTAGTATAGATGTGAGCCTGAGGCTGTTATATTTTAGTGATTTAGAATTGAGCCTAAGGCTGTTATATTGTAGTAGTATAGAGTTGAGCCTGAGGCTGTTTTATTTGAATAGATTTGGGTCGTCGCATGTTGTAAAAGGAGATTGCAATTGTTGAAGATGTCTAGGGCTAGATATCGGGTTAGACTTAAGAACTTGGATTGGAAAGAGTTGAAAGGGGTTTAGGGTTGGTTTATTGTTGGCCAAGAATGGCATGGAATTATTGGTTTATTTTGCATTATTGTGGGAGTTTGGTTATTGAATTCGACCTTAACAAAGGTGGCAAGTTAGTAGAAACAAAGGAAGTGCCGTCCAAATTGTCGTAGAATTTAGGGACTTTGCACTTAGTTACTCTACGTTCGAAGCTAGAGTTTGATAGACGTTTTATGACCCTTATAGGATTGAAGTACTACGGTAGCATATTCTACTTAAGGGCGATAGTACTGTGGAGCATATTGCTAGCAAATCGATAATCGTCGCGGTATGTGATTCTTCCTATCCTCTTGGCATGACTATTTGTAAAATATATAGTGCGGTAGACGCACGTGTGTTAAAGGAATTTGATTTCCCTTTTGTGTCTTGACTTGATATGAAGTGTTAAGGGCTTCATTGTGTGGAAATAGTAGTAAAGTCTTATCCGCTAGTAACGGGTACTCGGTGGTTAAAGAATGAGCCCTATTGGTCTCATAAATGTTTATAGTGGTAATTGGTTGGTTTAAAACATAAAGTGTTATAACGGCTTTATGGGAAGTTTGTTATAACCACTTTATGTAGCTAAAAGAATGGTTTGTTGATTTCAAAAGATAAGAGACGTGACTTGTAATTGACCTAAACGGGACCGCAAGGTCACGAGTTCGATCCCCTGCATAAACCTTCTTGGTTGAGCCTGTCACACATGGCTTGCCAAGTGTGGTTAATCGGCTGACGTGGTTTGCAGGCTATTGCGTCAGCCCGGGGTTTACCCTGTGCGCACTCGAAAGAGTAGCGGCTGCGGGTTCCTTCGTCAAAAAAAAAAAGAAAAAAAGAATGGTTTGTTGATTTCAAAAGATAAGAGACGTGACTTGTAATTGACCTAAACGGTGTTGAAAAGTATAAAACCTTATTCGTGAGAAATGAATACTTGGTTTTTAAAAGAATAACGTTACAAATTTCGGAAATGGGAATAAGGATCGAACAAGACAATGCAGCGTCGATAAAGGAAAGAAGTAATGACAATTAATCATATTAAAACCAGTAGAAACCTCCATCTGCATAGAAGCTAAGATAAGACAAAATGGCATTACATTTCCTAGATCATGGTCATTTAATGAAAATTATTGAAATCAAGTTTTGATCTTCTTAAAAATTCCAAAGTAAGGAATTCGATTTCTAAAAGAAAAGAGACTTAAGAATTGGAAGTGTTTTGTTTCAAAAGAAAGGCATGGTTTTGTCTTGTATTGTTTTAAAACATAAAGTGTTATAATAGCTTTATGAGAAGTTAATTATAACGACTTTATGAAAATAAAGAAATGGTTTCATTATTATATTTAAAATGGTAACTTGATTTTGGGAAAAAGGAAGTAACTCATTTTCAAATATTGAACTCTCATATGGAAAAACATAAGTGACTTGTTTATAAAAGGTAGGAGTACCTTGATCTTTAAGGGGTTAAATACTTGAGTTTTAAATGGTATACTTGACGTTGTGTTATGAAGTAATTATAGTACCTTGAGTTGTGTGTAACTGGCCTATGCTTGTTGTGATAGCCTTGTTGTGCAAGTGTTTGGTTGTGTGCTACCGAGTCTCTCGATGGAGGGCTTATCTCGGTTGATTGATGGGCATACCGACACGCTTGGGTAGCCCACGTATGTTCCCATTGTGAGTGTTATCCGGTTATTTGTTTGGACATACCGACACGTTGGGTAGCCCACGTACGTCACGATGAAGTATTGTTTTGTTAGTTGTTTGGACATACTGACACGTTGGGTAGCCCACGGGTATGCTTCCACAGGGATTGTTATCTTGTTGACTCCTTTGGGCATACCGACACGTTGGATGGTCCACGGGTATGGGCCCACTAGGATGATTTCATGGCCATGCTTATACCGAGGTGAGATGTGATCGGTGTATTTTATATACACTTTTTGAGTCATTTTTAGTTAGTATTTTACTCATTTTATTTATGTTTAGTATAGTATTAGGGTCGTTTTCCTTTCTTTTGTGTCACAATGAGAAATGGAGAAATGGCGAAAGGAGATGAAATAAGCATAAAAGAGATAGAATTGCACACTAAAAGGCCAAGAAACGGGTCTAAGAAGTTCCCGAATTATAGAGAAAATCAGACGAAGTCCGGACGAGAAAAGACGACGAAACGGAAATTCGCCAGAAAAATGTCATCGGCGCCGCGGCGCCGGGCAGCAGAGCCGCGGCGCCCAAAGTGCTGAAAGTCCCGAGAAGTTGCTGATTTTCAGGCGCCAGCTGGGTCAGCTGGCGCCGACGCTGGAATTATAGGGTGGGCGAATTTGACTTGTTTTCGTAATCCTAAAGGATAACTTTTCCTTCCTAAAGGGATAACTTTTCCTACCTAAAGGGAAAACCTTTCCTACCTAAAAACCCTTACCTAAAAGGATTCTAATAACTTTTCCTACCTACACAAATCCTTAACCCTTCACCTAAAGGATTCTTTGGCTATAAATACTCTACATCCTTAGAAGAATTATTCATTCTCCATTCTACCATTCACCATTCTACATCCATCCTTCCACCAATCCACCTTGTAAATATTCCACAACACAACCCTTGGATGCTTGGCAGAGACTCATTCTTAGTAATTTTCTTTTCTTTTCTTTTATTTATTTCTTTGCATGATGAACTTTGAATTAGTTCTTGTCATATTCATGGCTAGAACTAATTCTCTTATAGGACTTTCTATGTTGAATTTCTTGAACCTTATGTTATAAATTAATGACGCTTATGGTTATTATTCTTATTGAGAGATCTATCCAATAATTGAGTTGAATTCTTGGTAGCTAATTGACAACTAGTTATCACTATATGATTTCTAATCGATTCGAAAAGGGGATTGTGAATATCTTGTAAGTTGGGTAGAGTCTTGAATTGGGGATGAAAATACCTCAATTAGATTTGTAGCGTTGATGAGAGGCTTAACAACCCTAATTTTGCGCATCAGGCGTGACGGCCAACTAGGTTTTGTTCTTAATCCTCCTATAGTTACCCTTATCAAAGAAAAGTTAGGTAAGGAACAATACTGGGGTTGAGTGTTTATATAACCCTAACGGGAGTATAAAACGATTTCAGAAACTCGCTTTCTCCAAAAGAAGAATACCATAAGTAATGCATTAGTAAGCATAAGCGGATAGTAAGGATACATAAGCCCTATTCTCATCACATCCAAGTAAATCTATATATTTGAAATAGCTTTCATAATTCTTAGTTCTAAACAACGCAATCAATTATTAATTCACCAAATAGATACTAGAAAATAGATAATCTGTACTTGGACCCTAATCCTGTAGACGATATCTTGGCCTTATCTAAGACTATACTACTTGATACGATAACGCACTTGCGTTTAAAAGTGTGTGCATATACCGCGTATCAAGTTTTTGGCGCCGTTGCCGGAGATTAGGCATAGTTCAATATCAAATTTATCTATTTTTAATTTCTAATTTGGTTTTTATTTTTGTTTCTTTGAATTATTTATTTTATTTTCTTTTGGGAAAAAAAAAACAAGTGTGCCGTGATTCGTTGTTGGTTTTGATTCATCTCAGGGATCCTTAAGACATGGATTTCTACGCCAATATGATCGAGCTCCAACCATAGAGGAAGAGAGGAGGAATCAGAAGTTATACTTCCTCACGAGATCTCAAGCTCATTCATGGACGAAATGAGGTTGGGCATAAAGAAGTTGGAAACGCAAATAGCGAACTCGCGATCATATTCAACAATAACAAAGAAATTGAGAGCACGAATCACACCCAACTATTGAGGAACTGCAAGACAACTTGGTGTAGAGAAGAGTGCAGAGATCCAATTATTCACCTTCGATTCCTTGGAAAATCTTTTATCAGACCTATTGCGTAAGAAACACCACCAATACAAAGTTGACTCCCAAACAGAAGTCAATACCATCAAGGGCACCCCTAGAGTTGAAAGATGTAGGGAATCTCACCGATCCCTACATTAGAGAACCTAAAAGACAAGCATGCCTTGTATACTGGGATAATCGTATATTTGAGGCCCTCGTTGAAGCAATTGTCAAGTGAGACTCGCAACAATAACTCATGGATTGCAAGCAGTTCGCAGAAGGATCCAATGGTCACTCGGAAAGGTTAATTGCTTCATGCTAAAAGACGTTAAAGAAAGCTATTGTTGGGAGGCAAACCAATGTTTTTAATTATGTTATTTTAATTTCTGTCTTTATTTTATTTTATTTTTTCTTGAACAGTCTCACGGGCTTGGGTTCTTGTTTTGTGTTGTTGGATGACAGGTGGACTGAAAGCTGAAACCGAGGCAAAAGGTGAAACAAACGCTGGAAAAAAAAAAAAGTAGCCATGCGCTGAGAATCGGTCAGCGCCAGAATCTCGTAAGAGCTACAAGATTAGCAACGAATCTCTGGCATGGCGCTGAACTTCAGAGCCATATTTCCGCAAATTCGAATTTTCCTCCTAGACCTCCATTATGACATCCGTGTTGTGTCGGAAGTTGTCCATTTTTCATTTTTTTTTAGTATTGCACACATTGGGGACAATGTGTGATTTAAGTTTGGGGGTGTTTTATTTGTGTCTTGTTATGTTTCAGTTAAATCTTTTTTTTATTTGTTTTGTGTTTATTTTTGAGTCACAATTTTTTTTTTTTTTTCCCCCTCTTTTGAGTCATAATTGTCTGTCAAAGATCATGTATGCTGTAGTTGCTAGAAACACCTAGTGAAGGAAGGTGGAATAATGTAATGGAATTAGAAGCAACTATCTAAACACCTAGGTTAGATATGCCAAAAACTCACAAAATATGTCTATTTGGAGTTTCTTGCTTAAATTGTGCATGCTAAATAATGAAAACCTATGTGTTATGATTGCTTGCTATTTGAGGCGAAATAGTTAGGATATGCATGATAGGGAGATGACTCAGGCATTTCTTTGATAGCCAATTCTTACCATTCTTTTTCTATCCCGGACTTTAAAAGTATTCCTAGTCAGCCCCATTGAGCCTAAAAAATTGAAACTTTTTCTTTGACACCCTATATTCCCATATTGTGCCATAAGTAAAAATGTGAAAGAGTGTAATTACGTGTGTTAAAAAAAAAAAAAATAGACAAAAAGTGAATAAGTCCACAGACCCCAATAAAAAAGTAATAAGAAATAGGCAAAAGCCTAAGTTTGGGGGTGCCTGTCATTATTATACATTTCACTCTCCCAAAACAAAAGAGGGAAAAGATAGAATCGAAATGAAGGAAAGAACAAAAAGAAAAAGGGAAAAATTGAAAAGCTAAAGAGCTTATGGTATACAAAAATGAGCCTAAATGCCTATTTTTTACCAACCCCTACCTAAGCCTACATTACAACCCTTAAATTCCAAAATATCTCTTTTATGCATATCCGCATTAGTGGAGAATAGCAAGTAAACATGCCATAGGATTTTTGAATTTATATGCATGATTTAGTATGTTGACTTCCATTAAGCATGATAAATATGAGTTTGCGAAATATCTAGCTTAATGTGTTTAATGTGCAAAAAAAAATTTCATGTTATATGTTCCTGCATATTATTCTGCTAATCTTCATGTTTTTCTAAGTAACACCAATGCAGCAAAAAGTGATCAATGTCATTGAGTCTGTTTATCTTCCTATTTCTTGAATCTTTTATTTCTTTCTTTTTATCTTTGCTCGAGGGCGAGCAAAGGTTAAGTTTGGGGGTATTTGATCGGTGTATTTTATATACACTTTTTGAGTCATTTTTAGTTAGTATTTTACTCATTTTATTTATGTTTAGTATAGTATTAGGGTCGTTTTCCTTTCTTTTGTGTCACAGCGGTCAGAAATGGAGAAATGGCGAAAAGGAGATGAAATAAGCATAAAAGAGATAGAATTGCACACTAAAAGGGCCAAGAAATGAAGTCTAAGAAGTTCCGAGAATTATAGAGAAAATCAGACGAAGTCCGGACGAGAAAAGACGACGAAACGGAAATTCGCCAGAAAAATGTCATCGGCGCCACGCGCAAGCAGCAGCCGCGCCCAAAGTGCTGAAAGTCCCGAGAAGTTGCTGATTTTCAGCCGCGCGCCAGTCATAGGTGCGGCGCCGACGCGGGAATTATGAAGTGCTGGGCCGAATTTGACTTGTTTTCAGAATCCTAAAGGGATAACTTTTCCTTCCTAAAGGGATAACTTTTCCTACCTAAAGGGAAAACCTTTCCTACCTAAAAACCCTTACCTAAAAGGATTCTAATAACTTTTCCTACCTACACAAATCCTTAACCCTTCACCTAAAGGATTCTTTGGCTATAAATACTCTACATCCTTAGAAGAATTATTCATTCTCCATTCTACCATTCACCATTCTACATCCATCCTTCCACCAATCCACCTTGTAAATATTCCACAACACAACCCTTGGACGCTTGGCTCGAGACTCATTCTTAGTAATTTTCTTTTCTTTTCTTTTATTTATTTCAGCTTTGCATGATGAACTTTGAATTAGTTCTTGTCATATTCATGGCTATGAACTAATTGTATTATATGGCTTTATATTTTGAATTTTCTTAACCTTATGTTATAAATTTATTCATGGTTATGGTTATTATTCTTATTGAGAGATCTATCCAATTATTGAGTTGAATTCTGGGTAGCTAATTTACCACTAGTTAGCACTATCTGATTTCTAATCGATTCGAAAAAGGGGATTGTGAATATGCCGTAAGTTGGGCAGATACTTGAATCGGGGATGAAAATACCTCAATTAGATTTCAGAAGGCTGATGAGAGGCTTAACAACCCTAATTTTGCGATCAGGCGTGACGGTCAACTAGGTTTTTGTTCTTAATCCTCCTATAGAGTTACCCTTATCAGAAAAGTTAGGTAAGGAACAATACTGGGTGAGTGTTTATATAACCTAACGGGAGTATAAAACGATTTCAGAAACCCGCTTTCTCCAAAAGAAGAATACCATAAGTAATGCATTAGTAAGTAGCATAAGCGGATAGTAAGGATACATAGAAGCCCTATTCTCATCACATCCAAGTAAATCTATATATTTGAAATAGCTTTCATAATTCTTAGTTCTAAACAACGCAATCAATTATTAATTCACCAAATAGATACTAGAAAATAGATAATCGTACTTGGACCCTAATCCTGTATGACGATATTCGGTCTTATCTAAGACTATACTACTTGATACGATAACGCACTTGCGCTTAAAAGTGTGTGCATATACCGCGCATCAAGTTTTTACGCCTGTCGGATTAGGCATAGTTCAATATCAAATTTATCTATTTTTAATTTCTAATTTGGTTTTTATTTTTGTTTCTTTGAATTATTTATTTTATTTTCTTTTGGAAAAAAAAAACAAGTGTGCCGTGATTCGTTGTTGGTTTTGATTCATCTCAGGGATCCTTAAGACATGGATTTCATCACAATATGATCGAGCTCCAACCATAGAGGAAGAGAGGAGGAATTGGCAGAAGTTATACTCACCTCACGAGATCTCAAGCTCATCATGGACGAAATGATGTTGGGCATAAAGAAGTTGGAAACGCAAATAGCGTAACTCGCGATCATATTCAACAATAACAGAAATTGAGGAGCCCGAATCACACCCAACTATTGAGGAATCGCAAGACAAATTGGTGTAGAGAAGGAGAAGAGTGCAGATCCAATTATTCACCTTCGATTCCTTGGAAAATCTTTTTATTGTACCTATTGCGGTAAGAAACACCACCAAATACAAAGTTGACTCAAACAGAAGTCAATACCATCAAGGGCACCCCTAGAGTTGAAAGATGTAGGAATCTCACCGATCCCTACATTGTAGAGAACCTAAAAGACAAGCATGCTTGTATACTGGGGATAATCGATATTCGAGGCCCTTGTTTGAAGCAATTGTCAGTTGAAGTGAGACTCGCAACAATAACTCATGGATTGCAAGCGCCTGGTATGATCCAATGGGCACTTGAAAGGTTAATTGCGTCCGGCTAAAAGACGTTAAAGACAACATTGTTGGGAGGCAACCCAATGTTTTTAATTATGTTATTTCAATTTCTGCCTTTATTTTATTTTATTTTGTCTTGAATAGCCTCACGGTCTGGGTTCTTGTTTTGTGTTGTTGGATGACAGGTGGACTGAAAGTTGAAACCGAGCAAAAAGGAGCAACAAACGCTGGAAAAAAAAGGAAAAGTAGCGATGCGCTGTGGCCAGACCGGCGCCAGAATCTCGTAAGAGCCACAAGATTAGCAGTGGCCATGCGCTGAATCTGGGCGCGCCGAACTTCGAGAGCCATATTTCCGCAAATTCGAATTTTTCCTCCTAGACTCCATTATGACCACTGTGTTGTGTCGAAGTTGTCCATTTTTCATTTTTTTAGTATTGCATACATTGGGGACAATGTGATTTAAGTTCGGTGTTTTATTTGTGTCTTGTTATGTTTCGCTTAAATCTTTTTATTTGTTTTGTGTTTATTTTTGAGTCACAATTTATTTATTTTTTTCCTCTTTGAGTCATAATTGCCTGTCAAAGATCATGTATGTTGTAGTTGCTAAAAACACCTAGTGAAGGAAGGTGGAATAACATAATGGAATTAGAAGCAACTATCTAAACACCTAGGTTAGATATGCCAAAAACTCACAAAATCTGTTTATTTGGAGTTTCTTGCTTAAATTGTGCATGCTAAATAATGAAAACCTATGTGTTATGATTGCTTGCTATTTGAGGCGAAATAGTTAGGATATGCATGATAGGGAGATGACTCAGACATTTCTTTGATAGTCAATTCTTACCATTCTTTTTCTATCCCAGACTTTAAAAGTATCCCTAGTCAGCCCCATTGAGCCTAAAAATTGAAACTTTTTCTTTGACACCCTATATTCCCATATTGTGCCATAAGTAAAAATGTGAAAGAGTGGAATAAAGTGTGTTAAAAAATTAAAAAAAAAAAAAAAGAGACAAAAAGAGTGAATAAGTCTGTTGCACCCCAATAAAAAAGTAATAAGAAATAGGCAAAAGCCTAAGTTTGGGGGTGTCTGTCATTATTATACATTTCACTCTTCCAAAACAAAAGAGGGAAAAGATAGAATCGAAATGAAGGAAAGAACAAAAAGAAAAGGGAAAATTGAAAAGCTAAAGAGCTTATGGTATACAAAAATGAGCCTAAATGCCTATTTTTACCAACCCCTACCTAAGCCTACATTACAACCCTTAAAGTCCCGAATATCTCTTTTATGCATATCCGTAATTAGTGGAGAATAGCAAGTAAACATGCCATAGGATTTTTGAATTTATATGCATGATTTAGTATGTTGACTTCCATTAAGCATGATAAATATGAGTTTGCGAAATATCTAGCTTAATGTGTTTAATGTGCAAAAAAAAAATTCATGTTATATGTTCCTGCATATTATTCTGCTAATCTTCATGTTTTTCTAAGTAACACCAATGCAGCAAAAAGTGATCAATGTCATTGAGTCTGTTTATCTTCCTATTTCTTGAATCTTTTATTTCTTTCTTTTTATCTTTGCTCGAGGGCGAGCAAAGGTTAAGTTTGGGGGTATTTGATCGGTGTATTTTATATACACTTTTTGAGTCATTTTTAGTTAGTATTTTACTCATTTTATTTATGTTTAGTATAGTATTAGGGTCGTTTTCCTTTCTTTTGTGTCACAGCGGTCAGAAATGGAGAAATGGCGAAAATGAGATGAAATAAGCATAAAAGAGATAGAATTGCACACTAAAAGGGCCAAGAAATGAAGTCTAAGAAGTTTCGGGAATTATAGAGAAAATCGATTTAAGTCCGGACGAGAAAAGACGACGAAACGGAAATTCGCCAGAAAAATGTCATCGGCGCCGCGGCGCCGGGCAGCAGAGCCGCGGCGCCCAAAGTGCTGAAAGTCCCGAGAAGTTGCTGATTTTCAGGCGCCGCGGCGCCAGTCTGCAGGGCCGCGGCGCCGACGCGGGAATTATGAAGTGCTGGGCCGAATTTGACTTGTTTTCAGAATCCTAAAGGGATAACTTTTCCTTCCTAAAGGGATAACTTTTCCTACCTAAAGGGAAAACCTTTCCTACCTAAAAACCCTTACCTAAAAGGATTCTAATAACTTTTCCTACCTACACAAATCCTTAACCCTTCACCTAAAGGATTCTTTGGCTATAAATACTCTACATCCTTAGAAGAATTATTCATTCTCCATTCTACCATTCACCATTCTACATCCATCCTTCCACCAATCCACCTTGTAAATATTCCACAACACAACCCTTGGATGCTTGGCTTGGAGACTCATTCTTAGTAATTTTCTTTTCTTTTCTTTTATTTATTTCAGTTTTGCATGATGAACTTTGAATTAGTTCTTGTCATATTCATGGCTAGGAACTAATTCTCTTATAGGGCTTTCTATGTTGAATTTCTTGAACCTTATGTTATAAATTAATGCATGCTTATGGTTATTATTCTTATTGAGAGATCTATCCAATAATTGAGTTGAATTCTTGGTAGCTAATTGACAACTAGTTATCACTATATGATTTCTAATCGATTCAAAAGGGATTGTGAATATCTTTGTAAGTTGGGTAGATCTTGAATTGGGGATGAAAATACCTCAATTAGATTTGTAGCGTTGATTTAGAGGCTTAACAACCCTAATTTTGCGCATCAGGCGTGACGGTCAACTAGGTTTTTGTTCTTAATCCTCCTATAGAGTTACCCTTATCAGCAAAAGTTAGGTAAGGAACAATACTGGGGTTGAGTGTTTATATAACCCTAACGGGAGTATAAAACGATTTCGTAAACCTGCTTTCTCCAAAAGAAGAATACCATAAGTAATGCATTAGTAAGTAGCATGTGATAGTAAGGATACATAGAAGCCCTATTCTCATCACATCTGAAGTAAATCTATATATTTGAAATAGCTTTCATAATTCTTAGTTCTAAACAACGCAATCAATTATTAATTCACCAAATAGATACTAGAAAATAGATAACTGGTACTTGGACCCTAATCCTAGAGGACGATATTCGGTCTTATCTAAGACTATACTACTTGATACGATAACGTGCACTTGCGTTTAAAAGTGTGCATATACCGCGCATCAAGTTTTTGGCGCCGCTGTTGGATTAGCATAGTTCAATATCAAATTTATCTATTTTTAATTTCTAATTTGGTTTTTATTTTTGTTTCTTTGAATTATTTATTTTATTTTCTTTTGAAAAAAAAAAAAAAACAAGTGTGCCGTGATTCGTTGTTGGTTTTGATTCATCTCAGGGATCCTTAAGACATGGATTTCTACTGTCAATATGATCGAGCTCCAACCATAGAGGAAGAGGGAGGAATTGCGAGAAGTTATACTCAGTCTCACGAGATCTCAAGCTCAGTTCATGGACGAAATGAGGTTGGGCATAAAGAAGTTGGAAACACAAATAGCAGAACTCGCGATCATATTCAACAAATAACAAAGAAATTGAGGAGCCCGAATCACACCCAACTATTGAGGAATGCAAGACAATGGTGTAGAGAAGGAGAAGAGTGCAGAGATCCAATTATTCACCTTCGATTCCTTGGAAAATCTTTTTATTGTACCTATTGCGGAAAAACACCACCAATACAAAGTTGACTCCAAACAGAAGTCAATACCATCAAGGGCACCCCTAGAGTTGAAAGATGTAGGAATCTCACCGATCCCTACATTAGAGAGAACCTAAAAGACAAGCATGTCTTGTATACTGGGATAATCGTATATTTGAGGCCCTTGTTTGAAGCAATTGTTGTAGTTGAAGTGAGACCTGCAACAATAACTCTGCGGATTGCAAGCATTTCGCAGAAGGATCCAATGGGCACTCGGAAAGGTTAATTGCGTCCGGCTAAAAGACGTTAAAGACAGCGCTTGTTGGGAGGCAACCCAATGTTTTTAATTCTGTTATTTCAATTTCTGCTTTATTTTATTTTATTTTGTCTTGAATACGCCTCACGGTCTTGGGTTCTTGTTTTGTGTTGTTGGATGACTGTGGACCAAAGTCAAACCGAGGAAAAAGGAGCAACAAACGCCGAAAAAAAGGAAAAGGCTGCCAGCGGCGACGCCAGAATCGGGGCCGCGCCGTAACCGTAAGAGCCACAAGATTAGCAAGCCGAATCTCGTGTCGCGCCCAACTTCGAGAGCCATATTTCCGCAAATTCCAGAATTTTCCTCCTAGACCTCCATTATGACCGCTGTGTTGTGTCAGTAAGTTGTCCATTTTTCATTTTTTTTTAGTATTGCACACATTGGGGACAATGTGTGATTTAAGTTTGGGGGTGTTTTATTTGTGTCTTGTTATGTTTCAGTTAAATCTTTTTTTTATTTGTTTTGTGTTTATTTTTGAGTCACAATTTATTTATTTTTTTTTCCCTCTTTTGAGTCATAATTGTCATCCAAAAGATCATGTATCTTTGTAGTTGCTAGAAACACCTAGTGAAGGAAGGTGGAATAATGTAATGGAATTAGAAGCAACTATCTAAACACCTAGGTTAGATATGCCAAAAACTCACAAAATATGTCTATTTGGAGTTTCTTGCTTAAATTGTGCATGCTAAATAATGAAAACCTATGTGTTATGATTGCTTGCTATTTGAGTAAATAGTTAGGATATGCATGATAGGTGAGATGACTCTGCATTTCTTTGATAGCCAATTCTTACCATTCTTTTTCTATCCCGGACTTTAAAAGTATCCCTAGTCAGCCCCATTGAGCCTAAAAAATTGAAACTTTTTCTTTGACACCCTATATTCTCATATTGTGCCATAAGTAAAAATGTGAAAGAGTGGAATAAAGTGTGTTAAAAAAAAAAAAAAAGAGACAAAAAAAGTGAATAAGTCTGTTGCACCCCAATAAAAAAGTAATAAGAAATAGGCAAAAGCCTAAGTTTGGGGGTGCCTGTCATTATTATACATTTCACTCTCCCAAAACAAAAGAGGGAAAAGATAGAATCGAAATGAAGGAAAGAACAAAAAGAAAAAGGGAAAAATTGAAAAGCTAAAGAGCTTATGGTATACAAAAATGAGCCTAAATGCCTATTTTTTACCAACCCCTACCTAAGCCTACATTACAACCCTTAAAGTCCTGAATATCTCTTTTATGCATATCCAGAATTAGTGGAGAATAGCAAGTAAACATGCCATAGGATTTTTGAATTTATATGCATGATTTAGTATGTTGACTTCCATTAAGCATGATAAATATGAGTTTGCGAAATATCTAGCTTAATGTGTTTAATGTGCAAAAAAAAAATTCATGTTATATGTTCCTGCATATTATTCTGCTAATCTTCATGTTTTTCTAAGTAACACCAATGCAGCAAAAAGTGATCAATGTCATTGAGTCTGTTTATCTTCCTATTTCTTGAATCTTTTATTTCTTTCTTTTTATCTTTGCTCGAGGGCGAGCAAAGGTTAAGTTTGGGGGTATTTGATCGGTGTATTTTATATACACTTTTTGAGTCATTTTTAGTTAGTATTTTACTCATTTTATTTATGTTTAGTATAGTATTAGGGTCGTTTTCCTTTCTTTTGTGTCACGTGTCAAATGGAGAAATGGCGAAAAGGAGAGGAAATAAGCATAAAAGCGATAGAATTGCACACTAAAAAGGTCAAGAAATGAAGTCTAAGACGTTCCGGGAATTATAGAGAAAATCAGACGAAGTCCGTACGAGAAAAGACGACGAAACGGAAATTCACCGTAAAAATGTCATCAGCGCGCCGCAGCATGGCGTGGCGCCCAAAGTCTTGAAAGTCCCGAAGTTGTCGATTTTCAGCCATGGCTGATGCGTCTATGGCCGACGCTGAATTATGAAATCTTGGGCGAATTTGACTTGTTTTCGTAATCCCAAGGATAACTTTTCCTTCCTAAAGGGATAACTTTTCCTACCTAAAGGGAAAACCTTTCCTACCTAAAAACCCTTACCTAAAAGGATTCTAATAACTTTTCCTACCTACACAAATCCTTAACCCTTCACCTAAAGGATTCTTTGGCTATAAATACTCTACATCCTTAGAAGAATTATTCATTCTCCATTCTACCATTCACCATTCTACATCCATCCTTCCACCAATCCACCTTGTAAATATTCCACAACACAACCCTTGGATGCTTGGCTTGGAGACTCATTCTTAGTAATTTTCTTTTCTTTTCTTTTATTTATTTCAGTTTTGCATGATGAACTTTGAATTAGTTCTTGTCATATTCATGGCTAGGAACTAATTCTCTTATAGGGCTTTCTATGTTGAATTTCTTGAACCTTATGTTATAAATTAATGCACGCTATGGTTATTATTCTTATTGAGATCTATCCAATAATCGAGTTGAATTCTTGGTAGCTAATTGACAACTAGTTATCACTATATGATTTCTAATCAGTTCGAAAAGGGGATTGTGAATATCTCGTAAGTTGGGTAGATACCTTGAATTGGGGATGAAAATACCTCAATTAGATTTGTAGCGTTGATGAGAGGCTTAACAACCCTAATTTTGCGCATTGTGCGTGACGGTCAACTAGGTTTTTGTTCTTAATCCTCCTATAGAGTTACCCTTATCAGCAAAAGTTAGGTAAGGAACAATACTGGGGTTGAGTGTTTATATAACCCTAACGGGAGTATAAAACGATTTCGTAAACCTGCTTTCTCCAAAAGAAGAATACCATAAGTAATGCATTAGTAAGTAGCATAAGCGGATAGTAAGGATACATAGAAGCCCTATTCTCATCACATCTGAAGTAAATCTATATATTTGAAATAGCTTTCATAATTCTTAGTTCTAAACAACGCAATCAATTATTAATTCACCAAATAGATACTAGAAAATAGATAACTGGTACTTGGACCCTAATCCTAGAGGACGATATTCGGTCTTATCTAAGACTATACTACTTGATACGATAACGTGCACTTGCGTTTAAAAGTGTGTGCATATACCGCGCATCAAGTTTTTGGCGCCGTTGCCGGGGATTAGGCATAGTTCAATATCAAATTTATCTATTTTTAATTTCTAATTTGGTTTTTATTTTTGTTTCTTTGAATTATTTATTTTATTTTCTTTTGGAAAAAAAAAAAAAAAACAAGTGTGCCGTGATTCGTTGTTGGTTTTGATTCATCTCAGGGATCCTTAAGACATGGATTTCTACTGTCAATATGATCGAGCTCCAACCATAGAGGAAGAGAGGGAGGAATTGCGAGAAGTTATACTCAGTCTCACGAGATCTCAAGCTCAGTTCATGGACGAAATGAGGTTGGGCATAAAGAAGTTGGAAACGCAAATAGCAGAACTCGCGATCATATTCAACAGCAATGCAAATTGAGGAGCCCGAATCACACCCAACTATTGAGAATCAGCAAGACGGTTGGTGTAGAGAAGGAGAAGAGTGCAGATCCAATTATTCACCTTCTTGGATTCCTTGGAAAATCTTTTTCTTGTACCTATTGCAGAAGAAACACCACCAGCTGTCAAAGTTGACTCCCAAACAGGAAGTCAATACCATCAAGGGCACCCCCTAGAGTTGAAAGATGTAGGGAATCTCACTGATCCCTACATTAGAGAGAACCTAAAAGACAAGCGTGCTTGTATACTTGGGATAATCGTATATTCGAGGCCCTTGTTTCAAGCAATTGTTGTAGTTGAAGTGAGACTGCACAATAACTCTGCGGATTGCAAGCAGTTCGCAGAAGGATCCAATGGGCACTCGTAAAGGTTAAAGGCGTCCGGCTAAAAGACGTTAAAGACAGCGCTTGTTGGGAGGCAACCCAATGTTTTTAATTATGTTATTTCAATTCATGTCTTTATTTTATTTTATTTTGTCTTGAAACGATCTCACGGTCTTGGGTTCTTGTTTTGTGTTGTTGGATGAGTGGGTGAAAAGTCAAACCGAGGAAAAAGGAGCAACAAAAAAGGAAAAAAGGAAAAGCGATCGTCAGCGCCAGCTGAATCGAGGGCATGGCGCAGTAACTCGTAAGAGCCACAGATTAGCAGTGGCCTTGGCGCTGAATCTCGTGGCGGCGCGAACTTGAGAGCCATATTTCCGTGCAAATTCGAATTTTCCTCCTAGACCTCCATTATGACCATTGTGTTGTGTCGATAAGTTGTCCATTTTTTTTTTAGTATTGCACACATTGGGGACAATGTGTGATTTAAGTTTGGGGGTGTTTTATTTGTGTCTTGTTATGTTTCAGTTAAATCTTTTTTATTTGTTTTGTGTTTATTTTTGAGTCACAATTTTTTTTTTCTCTTTTGAGTCATAATTGCCTGTCAAAGATCATGTATGTTGTAGTTGCTAGAAACACCTAGTGAAGGAAGGTGGAATAATGTAATGGAATTAGAAGCAACTATCTAAACACCTAGGTTAGATATGCCAAAAACTCACAAAATCTGTCTATTTGGAGTTTCTTGCTTAAATTGTGCATGCTAAATAATGAAAACCTATGTGTTATGATTGCTTGCTATTTGAGGCGAAATAGTTAGGATATGCATGATAGGGAGATGACTCAGGCATTTCTTTGATAGCCAATTCTTACCATTCTTTTTCTATCCCGGACTTTAAAAGTATCCCTAGTCAGCCCCATTGAGCCTAAAAAATTGAAACTTTTTCTTTGACACCCTATATTCCCATATTGTGCCATAAGTAAAAATGTGAAAGAGTGGAATAAAGTGTGTTAAAAAAAAAAAAAAGAGACAAAAAAAGTGAATAAGTCTGTTGCACCCCAATAAAAAAGTAATAAGAAATAGGCAAAAGCCTAAGTTTGGGGGTGCCTGTCATTATTATACATTTCACTCTCCCAAAACAAAAGAGGGAAAAGATAGAATCGAAATGAAGGAAAGAACAAAAAGAAAAAGGGAAAAATTGAAAAGCTAAAGAGCTTATGGTATACAAAAATGAGCCTAAATGCCTATTTTTTACCAACCCCTACCTAAGCCTACATTACAACCCTTAAAGTCCTGAATATCTCTTTTATGCATATCCAGAATTAGTGGAGAATAGCAAGTAAACATGCCATAGGATTTTTGAATTTATATGCATGATTTAGTATGTTGACTTCCATTAAGCATGATAAATATGAGTTTGCGAAATATCTAGCTTAATGTGTTTAATGTGCAAAAAAAAATTTCATGTTATATGTTCCGCATATTATTACGCTAATCTTCATGATTTTCTAAGTACCACCACTGCAGCAAAAAGTGATCAATGTCATTGAGTCTGTTTATCTTCCTATTTCTTGAATCTTTTATTTCTTTCTTTTTATCTTTGCTCGAGGGCGAGCAAAGGTTAAGTTTGGGGGTATTTGATCGGTGTATTTTATATACACTTTTTGAGTCATTTTTAGTTAGTATTTTACTCATTTTATTTATGTTTAGTATAGTATTAGGGTCGTTTTCCTTTCTTTTGTGTCACAATGGTCAAATGGAGAAATGGCGAAAAGGAGATGAAATAAGCATAAAAGAGATAGAATTGCACACTAAAAGGGCCAAGAAATGAAGTCTAAGAAGTTTCGGGAATAATAGAGAAAATCAGACGAAGTCCGGACGAGAAAAAGGCAAAGCGGAAATTCACCGAAAAATGTCATCAGCGCGCCAGTGCAGCGTGGCATGGCGCCCAAAGTGCTGAAAGTCAGAAGTTGCTGATTTTCAGCGCCAGCCTGATCTGGCAGCAGCGCCGCGAATTATGAATGAAATCTTTGGGCGAATTTGACTTGTTTGAGAATCCTAAAGGATAACTTTTCCTTCCTAAAGGGATAACTTTTCCTACCTAAAGGGAAAACCTTTCCTACCTAAAAACCCTTACCTAAAAGGATTCTAATAACTTTTCCTACCTACACAAATCCTTAACCCTTCACCTAAAGGATTCTTTGGCTATAAATACTCTACATCCTTAGAAGAATTATTCATTCTCCATTCTACCATTCACCATTCTACATCCATCCTTCCACCAATCCACCTCAAATATTCCACAACACAACCCTTGGATGCTTGGCTTGGAGACTCATTCTTAGTAATTTTCTTTTCTTTTCTTTTATTTATTTCAGTTTTGCATGATGAACTTTGAATTAGTTCTTGTCATATTCATGGCTAGGAACTAATTCTCTTATAGGACTTTCTATGTTGAATTTCTTGAACCTTATGTTATAAATTAATGCATGCTTATGGTTATTATTCTTATTGAGATCTCTCCACTAATGGAGTTGAATTCTGGGGAGCTACTTGACAACTCGTTATCACTATATGATTTCTACTCAGATTCTGAAAAGGGGGGATTGTGAATATGTTGTAAGTTGGGTAGACCTTGAATCGGGGATGAAAATACCTCAATTAGATTTGTAGCGTTGATGAGAAACTAACAACCCTAATTTTGCGCATTGCGCGTGACGGTCAACTAGGGTTTTGTTCTTAATCCTCCTATAGAGTTACCCTTATCGTGAAAGTTAGGTAAGGAACAATCGGGTTGAGTGTTTATATAACCTAACGGGAGTATAAAACGATTTCAGAAACTGCTTTCTCCAAAAGAAGAATACCATAAGTAATGCATTAGTAAGTAGCATAAGCGGATAGTAAGGATACATAGAAGCCCTATTCTCATCACATCTGAAGTAAATCTATATATTTGAAATAGCTTTCATAATTCTTAGTTCTAAACAACGCAATCAATTATTAATTCACCAAATAGATACTAGAAAATAGATAACTGGTACTTGGACCCTAATCCTAGAGGACGATATTCGGTCTTATCTAAGACTATACTACTTGATACGATAACGTGCACTTGCGTTTAAAAGTGTGTGCATATACCGCGCATCAAGATGCCGGGGCATGTGGCCATTGTGCGGGTTAAATTCCCGGGTTGTATTTGAGTGATGACTTTACGGGCGTGAGTCCCTAACTTGACATGACTGTTAGGTGTTGTGTACTGTAGTTTGGTTATCATACATGTCTCCTGCGTTGTATAGACTATTATGATTTCATTTACAGTATTTTACAGTTTCACATACTTGGTACCTGTTGTACTGACCTCCTTCGGGGGGCTGCGTTCATGCCGCAGGTTGAGGTACATAGCTTGCTGATCCACTCTCTTAGGATCGCTGTTCGGTTCTCGGAAAGCTCCATATCTCCGAAAGCTTGTCCTGTGGTACGGTTCCCTGAAGTAGTAGACTTTTGTATATTCAGGGGCATGGCGGGGCCCTGTCCCGTCATTATGGTTTCAAAATTCTTGGAGGTCCAGAGTAATCGTGGCAGTTTGTAAGGGATGTAATCGCTCAAGTTTTAATTTATGTACAAAAGGTAACCGTTGGGTTAGCTTCGCTTTCTTATTTCACTTATTTTCTTTCATGAGTTTTTATTTCACCGGTTTTCTCGATGTTGTATCACTAGGGTGCCCGGTAGGCACGATCACGCCCGGTCGGTCGTGACAAAAGTGGTAAACTGTTCAAGTTTTAATTTATGTACAAAAAGGTAACCGTTGGGTTAGCCTTTCTTATTTCACTCTTTTCTTTCATGAGTTTTTATTTCATGGTTTTCTCGATGTTGTATCACTAGGGTGCCCGAGGTAGCACCACGCCCGGCTCGGGTCGTCGTGACAAAAGTGGTATCGAGCGATTAATCCTCTGAGAGTGTCTACGCATCGTATCCAGTAGTCTTGATTATCGGTGTGTTGTGCACTACATCTATAATCGTGAGGCTATAGGATATTTAGGATTGGTTTCCATTCTTCTCACTCTGAGATCGTGCCTAGAGCGGTGTTATAAGTTGGACTCCTCGACGTGTTCTTTGTATACCGGTGATGCCTCAACGCAAGGCAACCGAGCCCGAGAAGGCAAGCGGCGAGAGGAGGCTGCAGTAGAGCGGCAACGGTCTCACGAGACCACGACACCGAGCCTCGGTTCCACCGGAGCAGAGGAGATGGGTTACAAGGAAATGGCCCAGTTGCTAGCCGATTGTGGTCGATACGGAGGATAGATCGACGCAGCCAGTTCCAAGAGCACCACGGCTCACCCGGTGTCGAATAGTTTGAGGCTACGGGATTTTCTCGAGTTGTAGCCCACGAGTTCTACGTCGAGGCCCGAGGATGATCCGCAGGAGTTCATCAAGCGATTCTGGATCATGAGAGTGATCAAGGCTTGGAGACCGAGTCGGTGGTTTTGTTCACATCGGCCGCGTGATCCGCAATGATCGTTTGATTCGTGGGAGCTGTCCCGGGGGGAACATGCACCTCCAGCTGGTTGGGGTGAGTTCTCAGAGGCGTTCCTTGGCCATTTCTTGCCTCCACAGATGAGGAGGGCACGGGCCGACAGATTTTTGATGCTAAGACAAAGAGGCGCCGCATTCGGAGTATAATGTGAGTTTGACTCATTGGCGGCATGTCCCAGCGGTGGCCAATATGGAGGATAGAGTGCATCGTTATGTCACCGACTCGATGATTATTTAGCGGAGGATGCACAGTAGCTCTTCACCGCATGGACATTGCCCGTCGTGCCTATCTGCGCGGTGAGAACGTAGGTCGACGGAATAACCAAGATCGGCGAAGAGGCCGGGACGGTAGAGTCCTCAGTGACCTTCGGCGGCGGCAAATCTCAGCGAGCTAGTTATTTACCTCGGCCAAGATGCAGAGTGCTCCATCACGCGATCTTGGGGCGTTCAGAAATTCGAGGCGGTCGTGGCTCCCGGGTTTCGTTTTGGGGAAGCGAGGGCGTTAGTCAGATGGGACCACCCCTACCTCGTTGTGGCCGTTGTGGTAGGCTCCATGGTGGGAGTGTCGTGCTGGAATGGGGGTTTGTTTTGTATGCGACAGCGAGGCCATTTTGCGAGAATTGTCCAACCGAGAGATAGCGCGGATGTAGAGACTCGGCCGGGATCGATGGTGATTCATCTCCTCCTTTTCGCGTCGTCGTGCGAGGAAGGAACATGAGTAGAACGGCATGAAGGCGATGAAGTAATAGTTACAGGTATATTCTTAACCCACTAGAGACTAGTATGCATTGATGTTATGGTGATGTGTTAAGTGTTATGTTCGGATAACTTTGTGTTAAAAATGTGATTTAGAAGCCTGATTAGTGAAAGGGTAAGTCTGAGGATGAGAAAATTTTGAACCTTAGAATTTATGACAATTGAAACCTAGATGTAAGACCGTCTTGGGTAGAAGATTTTACAGTAATCTTTGTCGGAGTACATAGTATGTGGGGAGTATTTTTCGGGTGATAAGTCCATGAGTGGCATAACTGATTCTTGTGTGAGTGGAGTAGTGAAGACTATACCGACGTCTGCGTTTTGGAGACTTATGAGGAACATTCGGGACGAATGTTTCTAAGGGGGGGAGAATGTTACACCCCGTAAATTCAAGGAGTAAGATAAGAACATACCAAGGAATATAAGAGTTTCGAGGTGTTTAAAAGCCTAATATGTAGTTCGTTAAATCTAGATCCCAACGCAACAAACCGTTCGTCGATAGGACATCGGAGTCAAAGTTATGGAAGTTTCAAGTTTGGTGCGAGGCGGCAGCGCTTTCAGTTCAGTACAGCGCGCCCGGAATCGTGGCGCATGGCCGGTTGTTCTGGGGTCCGCTGGTTTTGGGGTTTGAGATGGTGCATGGCCGGCGCCGAATGCCGCATGGCGCCTTGGAACTTTTCTGGAAGCGCCGCGGCCGAGGCGGATTTTGGCGCAGCGGTCGAAAACGGGGATATTTTGTTTATAACCTATGGGAAGGGTGACAAGTGTCCCTCCCATCCTTTTTATCAGAAAGTGGTCCTATTTTAGGGCCAAGTCTTGGAAGACTTGGCCATTCTATTCCATTTCATTTCAAACCCTCCCAAGAAAGATCCTCTCCCTTCTCTCTTGATTTTTGAAGAAAACCTAGCCTAAGAGGAAATTGTTGGAGCGGCAAGAAGGAAAAGTGTGGGTAAACTTGTGGGAAGCGGTGGGCGATTTTGTGGAAAGAGGTGGAAGAAAAAGGGGCTTTTGTGGGCTATTCCTTAAGGTAAAAGTTTCCCTTTCTCTTGGTTATGAGCCTAAAAGGTTATATTTTAGTAGTATAGATGTGAGCTGTTATATTTTAGTGATTTAGAATCGAGCCTAAAGGCTGTTATATTGTAGTAGTATAGAGTTGAACTGAGGTTTGTTTTATTTGAATAGATTTGGTCATCGCGTATTTGTAAAGGGAGATTGCAATTGTTGAAGATGTCTAGGGCTAGATCTCGGGTTAGACTTAAGAACTTGGATTGGAAAGAGTTGAAAGGGGTTTAGGGTTGGTTTATTGTTGGCCAAGAATGGCATGGAATTATTGGTTTATTTTGCATTATTGTGGGAGTTTGGTTATTGAATTAGACCTTAACAAAGGTGGCAAGTTAGTAGAAACAAAGGAAGTGCCGTACAAATTGTCGTAGAATTTGGGGACTTTGCACTTAGTTACTCTACGTTGAAGCTAGAGTTTGATAGACGTTTTATGACCTTATAGGCTCAAGTACTACGGTAGCATATTCTACTTAAGAGGCGATAATCTTGTGGAGCATATTGCTAACCGCCGATAATCGTCGCGAGGTATGTGATTCTTCCTATCCTCTTGACATTTGACTATTTGTAAAATATATAGTCACGGTAGGCAGCGCGTGTGTTAAGGAATTTGATTTCCCTTTTGTGTCTTGACTTGATATGAAGTGTTAAGGGCTTCATTGTGTGGAAATAGTAGTAAAGTCTTATCCGCTAGTAACGAGTACTCGGTGGTTAAAGAATGAGCCCTATTGGTCTCATAAATGTTTATAGTGGTAATTGGTTGGTTTAAAACATAA
This sequence comes from Przewalskia tangutica, assembly GCA_029844215.1. Taxonomy (NCBI): domain Eukaryota; kingdom Viridiplantae; phylum Streptophyta; class Magnoliopsida; order Solanales; family Solanaceae; genus Przewalskia; species Przewalskia tangutica. The sequence continues at coordinate 127,209 of JAQGDG010000436.1, forward strand.
AGTGTTATAACGGCTTTATGGGAAGTTTGTTATAACCACTTTATGTAGCTAAAAGAATGGTTTGTTGATTTCAAAAGATAAGAGACGTGACTTGTAATTGACCTAAACAGTGTTGAAAAGTATAAAACCTAATTCGTGAGAAATGAATACTTGGTTTTTAAAAGAATAACGTTACAAATTTCGGAAATGGGAATAAGGATCGAACAAGCCAATGCAGCGTCGATAAAGGAAAGAAGTAATGACAATTAATCATATTAAAACCAGTAGAAACCTCCATCTGCATAGAAGCTAAGATAAGACAAAATGGCATTACATTTCCTAGATCATGGCTGCTCTAATGAAAATTATTGAAATCAAGTTTTGATCTTCTTAAAAATTCCAAAGTAAGGAATTCGATTTCTAAAAGAAAAGAGACTTAAGAATTGGAAGTGTTTTGTTTCAAAAGAAAGGCATGGTTTTGTCTTGTATTGTTTTAAAACATAAAGTGTTATAATAGCTTTATGGGAAGTTAATTATAACGACTTTATGAAAATAAAGAAATGGTTTCATTATTAGATTTAAAATGGTAACTTGATTTTGGGAAAAAGGAAGTAACTCATTTTCAAATATTGAACTCCTTGCGATGGAAAAACATAAGTGACTTGTTTATAAAAGGTAGGAGTACCTTGATCTTTAAGTGGTTAAATACTTGAGTTTTAAATGGTATACTTGACGTTGTGTTAAGAAGTAATTATAGTACCTTGAGTTGTGTGTAACTGGCCTATGCTTGTTGTGATAGCCTTGTTGTGCAGTGTTTGGTTGTGTGCTCAGGAGTCTCTCGATGGAGGCGGCTATCTGGTTGATTGATGGGCATCTTGACACGTTGGGTAGCCCACTGTATGTTCCATTAGGAGTGTTATCCGGTTATTTGTTTGGACATCGACACGTTGGGTAGCCCGGGTATCGTCCACGTGAGTATTGTTTTGTTAGTTGTTTGGACATACTGACACGTTGGGTAGCCTACGGGTATGCTTCCACAGGGATTGTTATCTTGTTGACTCATTTGGGCATACCGACACGTTGGATGGTCCACGGGTATGGGCCCACTAGGATGGTTCCATGGCCATGCTTATACCGGAGTGAGATCTTGGGCAGTGGCCGTTGTGCGGGTTAAATTCGGGTTGTATTTGAGTGATGACTTTACGCGTGAGTCCACGACTTGACATGCATAGGTGTTGTATCGTAGTTTGGTTATCATACATGTCTCTGCGTTGTATAGACTATTATGATTTCATTTACGATATTTCTGATTCACATACTTGGTACTGTTATCGACCTCCTTGAAGCTGCGTTCATCTGCGCAGTTGAGGTACATAACTGGCGATCCACTCTCTTAGGATCGTTGTTCGGTTCTCGGAAAGCTCCATATCTCGGAAGCTTGTCACGTGGTACAGTTCCAAGTAGTAGACTTTTGTATATTCGGGGCATGGCGGGCCTGTCCGTCATTATGGTTTCAAAATTCTTAGAGTGCATGCTTGTTGTGGCGAGTTTGTAAGGGATATAGCGTTCAAGTTTTAATTTATGTACAAAAAGGTAACCGTTGGGTTAGCTTTGCTTTCTTATTTCCAATTTTCTTTCATGAGTTTTTATTTCCACGGTTTTCTCGATGTTGTATCACTAGGGTGCGGGTAAGGCACCGATCCACGGGCCGGGTCGGTCGTGACATGGGTGTCTAATTCACCCAAATTAATTAGGTGGCGACTCATGATCCACGGCATTTTTAGCACTTTAGCATTTTTGCCTTTTTAACACTTTTAAGCAACCCCTTAGCACTTTTAAAATTAACCTTTTAACACTTCTTTAATATTTTAGCACCTTTTTAAGCATTTTAAACATTTAGCATTTTTGTTATTTATTTTCTAACCATTTTTTATTTAAGAAGGAGATTCGCTAGAAAAAATGTCGCGGTCGAAAAAGGGCGTGACAGAAATGGCGACTTCACTGGGGATTTAAGGCTCTTAACCACAACAGACCTAGGGTTATTATTTGGCATTATTTTTTGCATTTAATTTTTATGTATTGTATTTTGTTTATTTGCTTTAATTGCTATGTGTTTTACTGCTTTCCTTAAACTGGCATTCCGCTCATACTTCCTCCCTTATGGAAAATTCACACTATCACACACAACACGCGGGTGTGCTTCGCGCACCTGCAAATTTCTTTCAAACACCCAAATTTAAGAGAGTTGGTATTTTGCGCGGAGAATCCGGTCCAACCGGTGGTCGCGTAGCCTTCTCACTCGAGTAGTCCGTTCGGGAACCTTGCGTCTAGAAAAGCCAAATCTTAGAAACTTAAGATAGAACTATACCACCCTTTATTTTAGGGCATGCATGCATTTACCTTAGATGGGTCGGTCCTTGGCATCGATACCACAATTAGGAAGACACCAAACTTGTCGACGGGTTTCTCAACCCAACGACCAACCAGCATACTATGTGTAGCGTGACAAGGATAGACAAGTCCAAACCTAATCATGTCATGCTGAAATTGGAAAAAGTGCACCGTCATTTGGTCGCCATTTCCAACACAAGCATTACAGTTGGGCGGCTTGGACAAATCCATCATAACCTCGCATATTTGACGTTTAGGTCTACCTCTGGCATAAAGAGGTCCCAAACATGTTAGAACACGCACTTGATTTGCAATTTGCTTATTAGTATATATTGCCTGCAACTTTTTGCATATTATACTAACTTGGTTTGCTTCATTTGTAGAAGGGTTATTTTTGCCTAGCTTATCCCCAAAAGGTTGATTCGCGTTGACTGGTAGAAGTACAATCATAAATGACTAATCCAGAGGCACCGGAACGAAACAACTTAGGACTCATCCCCGTTCCTGTAGAGGATGCAGAGGCGTTAGAAAGGAGAAACACCAATGATCAACACCTCGCCAAACTATTGCAGCAAATGGAAGTCATGCTGGCCAAATAGAAAGGCTCAGAAATATCACAAACTGTCTATTAGCTTGAATGCACCACTCCCAGAGCAAAGGACAAATGCAATCGCGTCCAAGTCCCGAGCCTCCACTTCCCCAAAGCTCCGCAAAGGCCAACATACCATTTCGCACCAAATGTCACTCGCCGGTCAATTTGCAAGCCGACCCCCAAATGATCATTTACTACATACGTATCTCAACCTCCACCTACTTATATCTCCCACTCCCCAAATTGCCAAGTCACCCAATACGAGCGGAGGACACGCATCACTAGTCCCGACAAACAATATGGGATTAGCACATCCGACCAAAGCCAACCATTTATTATGCATGCATCCTCTCGAGAGACGGTCGATCTGAAGTGGGCGGCGGACTCGAGCTAGGGTGATGAAAATATGGCAAAAGAAATTGTAGCAGAAAGAGGCATTCAAAAGCATTCAAATGAACAAAGGGAGGAAGGTTTAGAATATGAAAACTTATGTATGCACCAGACGTTGAATTACGTAAGGTACAGGTGCCCAAATTTGACATGTTCGATGGAAAGGGAATCCTCGAGCTCATCTAAGGTCATATGCGATAAATTGATTGGAGTTGGTAAAAATCAAGCAATCATCATGAAGCTATTCATCGTGAGTCTAACCGCAGAGGCGGTGGTACATGTCGAGACCTCGAAAATGGGGCGGTTGGAATGCCGTGGCACAAGATTTCATGGATAGATTCGGGTTCAACATCGACATCCCGGGCGATTTTATCTTATGAAACTTGAAAAGAAATCTACGTAACTTTCGGGAATACGCCTGAGGTGGCGGTCGAGCGTGAAGGTCCAACCTCGATGGCGAGCGAAATGACCACTTTGTTCAGGCGATCGTTGAAAGACGCGACATATTATGAAAGGATGATCGGTGTAATTGGGCGAAGTTTCGCGAAAGTCGTAGAATGGCGACTTCGTGAAAGAAGCGATTAAGACATGCGTGATTACAAACGACAACTATTAGCGAGCGGTCGGTCAAATTCCATGGAGGTACCTCCTGAGGAGTAAGAGATGCATCACCTCTATCCCGGTCATTCGGGAGCATAGGCGAAGCCTTCCAACGTATCAAAGCCCACCGCCTTCTTACCATAACCAAAACACTCAAAATCCACAGTCATATTATCAGCACTGAGCCACCCCATATCCTGTTTACCATACCCAACCAGCATACCTAAAATACTCACCACAATCACGAAACCGCACACCAAGCGGACCCAAACCCGCGTAGATGCGAAGAAAACTAACAAAAACCTATACACCTTTGGCGAACCCATAGCCCAAGTGTATGAGAAGGCAAAGCCGCAGGAATACTCCATCCAATTCCCGGAAATACCCCCTGTGGCTACCTCAGGCACGATAAAACTAAACATCAGTCGTACCACTCGGTGCAGAGGACACGACATCGAAATTGTTATACACTCGAGCGATGAATAGAGGAGTTAATCGAAGGAGGAGTCATTCGGGTGAAAAATGCTCCTCTCAATGCAAACAATAACCTTCTTAGGGTTATGGAGATGCCCGTGTGAACATGATAGCTGAAAATGAAGAAGATGCGGAAGGACTATTACGCCACCGTAAAGGGAAGAAAGTTGAATCATCAACCAACCTTGGAGAAAAGGAGGTGCTCTTTCGAGATTGTTTAACCATTGAATAAGTCATTCGTCTAGTTGTGTCGCAAGAGATGATCCTCCAAGACCCTAGTTGAAGACACAGCAAGAAGAAATGGACTCATTACGCCTGCCCGCCGAAGTCTGAAATAGTTAGTTTAATAAATTTTGCTCTTTATATGTAATAAAATGGAACTACGTTTGACACGATTCCTCATGCGGATACGTGGCGCCATATCGGCCGGTCCGCACTTTAGAATTTTACCCAATTTCAATTGTAATGAACTACGTCGCGACTGATTCCGCCGTGGGGATACGTGGCGGCCTAAATCGGCCGGTCACGCATTAAGCTTCCGCCGCTTTGAAATACACGTAATATACAAGCAACCCCATTAAGACCCACTTTAGGCGAAACGCTCGCATATTCAAAGCGGGACAAGGTGCGAAACCGAGCGGGGTTATGAGTCGAACAAGGCAGACGTACGAGCATCAAGAGTCAAAACTACAAAGTCAATGCGAATCAACCGCCCCCCCCCTCAAACTCACAAATTTTCTTTGGCGCGAGTTCTTCGTATTAGCGAAGCGTGAAGCGGCATGACATCAACAATCAAATCCAGCAACAAAGTCTAGCGCATCAGCTCGGACCTAGAGTCAAATTGCAATCCATGCAGTGCACAAACGCACAAAAAAGACATCATGACAATCCATACGGTTCACAAAATATATTACAACAACATCTCGACATTCGCAACACCCCACATATCATACAGGGACGACATCCCTACTCACAGAATTACATTTCTCATATATTTATCATTCTGTTTTAACAGTTATACACTAACTTTTCTCAAGCTTAGCTTGCAGGAACATTTATTCTACAGAGCGGCGAACACGTCCGAGTAACGGCGTCGTGACAACAAGTCCAAAAAGCGGCGACAAGTCCTAAAGCGGCGCCAAGTCCAAGCGACGCCGGCGACAAGTCAACGACGCCCGGCAAGAATATCGTCCGAGCAACGGCGTTATCGGCCGCAACAAGTCCAAACGGCGCCAAGTCGAAAGCGACGCCAAGTCCAAAGCGACGCCAAGCCGAAAACGACGCCAAGCCGGCGGCGCCAAGTCGGCGACACGAGTCAGCGGCGCCCAGTCAGCGGCGCGGTCAACGGCCGGCCAAGTCGCGCGGCGCCAAGTCCAAAGCGGCCTTGAGTCCAAACGACGCCAGTCAAAGCGACGCCAGTCCGGCGGCCAGGGTCCAAAGCGGCAGGTCAGCGGCCGGTCAAACGGCCGGATCAACGGCGGAGTCGAAAGCGACCAGGAGTCCGAAAGCGACGCCGGTCGAAAATGACGCAAGTCAAACGACGCAAGTCCAAAGCGACGCCAAGTCGGAAAGCGGCCAAGTCAGAAAGCGACGCAAAGTCCGAAAGCGACGCAGTCCGATAACGACGCCGAGTCAAAACGACGAGTCCAAAGCGGCGAGTCGAAATGCTGAGTCCAAAACGACGAAGAAGTCGGCGACTCCGTCAAAACGATGCCACGTCGTCAATACACATCTACGCAAGACAATTTCTACTCTCAAAATTTGCATTTCTTATTCATGCTTTATTATTCGTCTTAGCGATTTATGCACTAACCTTTTCTATGAGCTTTAGTCTACTGACTTGAAAGCGATCGCAGTGAAGGACAACGTATCGCGTTCACAATCGCATCAACACAATGATCGTCACATTTTTGCAGGATAACATTTTCTACTCACAGTTACATTGCTTTTAAAATTATGCATCATCATTTTTGCCTTAACAGTTATGCACTAACCGTTTGCTTAAGTCTTAGCATGCAGGAGCAGGAGCACAACGTTGATTTTCTCTTACAGCGAACCAGGACAATTTGTTGGGGGGCCAACCTTCCCAACAAATGGCAGAAGCGGCCTCAAGCGTCGGTCCACACACTCCGCATCACCATAAAACCCAGCATCATAAGTCGACACCGGTACACTGTGTTCAAGCGCTTATTTTATTTTATTTTTTTATTTTTAGACACATAAGGTCGTCATAACTCGACAACTGGACAAATTTAGTCGCGTTAGCCCGCCTTGGTGTTTTGACCATGGTAGCGATGTCGTCATAACTTCGACAGGACAATTTAGTCGCGTCGGCCTTAATTGCCCAATATTTAATTCGAGATCGAGACAAAATACATGAGTCAACGTCTTTGTCCGAAGATTCTTCCATCATCTCCATACAAAGAGGGACAATCTGTTGACACCCAATTTTGACCCTCCCGTCCATACAGTAGCTATAAAATTACACCAATTTTCAAATAATTTTTAATAATTTTTTAAATAATAAAATGCAGCGATAAAACATTAATACATGCATAAATAAACAATTTAACAATGGCGTCGCATCAAACATTCCTTAAAACTATAGCTACATTTATTAAAACCCAAAGCAATTTCATTTAATCTAAACTCCATTCAATTTTAATTTAACTTCGCAGAATGCGCATAATAAAAAGTTTTAATAACGGCATCACATTATAAAATATTAAGCACTAATTAAATAGCACACCCGTCTTTATTTTTTTTAATCTCAAACTTAGACTAACAAAGCACCTAAAATAATCTAATCATTTTAAATAATTTAATCTACCACATTAATTAAAATAACTACCCATTGACTACCCAAATACAAAACTACTGACAAACCCACAGCTCACGCCCACCGCCATATACCTCGACCTTTCCCTTTGCCCATCAGTCCAAAACAAACCAATTGACTTTTATTTTTATCCGCCACAACCCTATACCTTCCCATCACCCCACGACCATATACCTTCTCCTCACCCCATCGTCCGTAACCCTAAAATTCTAACTAAACCTAAGAAGAAAGAAAACGCCACGCTCATCTCCTCACCCAGATAATCTCGCCGCAAATCGCGAAGAAAGCGACCAACAAAGACAACTACAATCTTCCCATAAGAATAACTTACCTTAAGAACTTCAAAATCGAACGAATCGCACAAAATATCTCAAAATCTACCCAAATCTAAATCAAAATCACACGAAATCAAGATTAAATCACATACGAAATGGCACCAAATCGAAGCTACCAAATTCAGAGCATTAGGGCTATAAATGAGTTTATACGCATGCAAGAAGATCGGGGGGAAAATCAGAGAACAATTGATTTATTCAAAGTAAGAATCCTTTCGTATTACTAAAGAATGGAACCAGTGATCCGGGGAAAACCAAAGAAACCCAATAAAGGAAGCACGGTGAAAATCAAGGAAGCTCGTTCAAGAGCGAATTAATCGAGTTATTGAAAAGAACCTAACCCGCAATAGTCAACAATTCCCGCAAAACCCTTCTTTCTTTCCAACGCATTAGCAAGCCTTAGAGCGGACCAATGGCGACTTGATACGCCGCCTTAGGTTTTGCGGAGAAGGTAAAATCACACTTCTCTCAGTTCATTTGTGTATTTCGGTGTGTATCTGTGTTAAATGTGTGTTAGTTAAATTGCTGATGCTATTAATTGGAAATGCCGACTGATTGAATAATCTGGAAAATGTCACACATGTTCGAATGCCTAAAAGCATCTAGATTTGTTTAGAAGCTCATTCTGATTTAAAGATGATTCAAAACAGATTGATTGATGTATATTGAGGATGGGTGGCTTGTCTAGGTTCGAGTATATCATAATTATTGAGACCTTAATGTCACCCAATACATACGAGAATAATATAATCCATACTCTCTTTAAGAAATCTACATGTATTCCTATGCCGTGCCTAAATGCGAGTTGTATCGCCCGAATCTTAGATCAATTTTGCCGACCTATTCCTCTATGTTTTCTCAGTGGATATAATGTCTAAACCATGTTTACCTAAAATCTTCATTCATTGCTTTAGCTTGCGTCCTCGCATATCAAGTTAAATACAGTTTATGCTATAAAATCGTAGATTAATACATAACCTATAAATGATTGTGCCTACTACAGTTTAAGGCAAATCCTACATATTCAATGTCAAATCTTAGCCCCCTCCCCCTTTATGTGCTAGTTTATTCTGCCTGTTATCTGAAATACATATTTGTGAAAGAGGTATTTGCCACTGATTTGTTGGATTTGAGATGATATATCCTGAGAAACACAGGGTATACTGATCTAGTATACATCAAGCGAATACAAATATATTGCTATATCTTCTCTATAAATCACGAAGGTCGTTTTTGTGATTGGGCTTGTCTCGCTCGTTTTACGCCTATATAAATCTGGAAGGAGAACTTTATGTTTAGGTCTGTTTCGTATGCCATTGCTGCTCGTGTCTTTTGATTTAAAATATTGTGCCTGCCTTTTGCTCCTGCGTATGATGGGTTCTGCCCAACCTAATAATTAGGTGAAATATTTGGATTGCTATTCCTTTGGCCCATTGGCTTGTTCACGTGACCTGTGACAATAGGATACAAAAATTGATAGTTCTATTATTGATAGTTTTGGAGGTCTTCTTCTGACTACTACTCATACTCAAGGCCCACTGCTAGGAATAATGATGTCCTCTTTTGCCCAAAATTGACAGTTACTTAGGTTGATATAATTGAGTAGCAATTGAATTATGAGTGTATGTTTGAGCTTAATGTGATTACGCTCGATCTAGTGCATATACTAATCCTTATCTTCTTATCTTTTGCATGACACGCATCGGAGCTAAACGAAGAGTCTCATTGCGAGACTCCTCATGGGTTACAACAAACGAGGACCTACATCTATGTGTATCTTCACCCCTGTCTCGAAAAACTCCAAGCCACCGGCGAATGTTGCCGCCATCCCCTTGAGTCACTATTATTTCCTTTATCTTGCCCATTCATTTATTGTAAATTAATTGTCTAACATTACGTTATTAGTAGAACTCTTAGAATGCCAAACCTTAAGTCAATAGATTAGAAAGTAGTTAATTAGCAATTTGTTTCCCTTTGAATTAAATATTTTAGATTATCCATACATAATTTAAGCTATATTAAACCACCTGATAATCTTAACATGCATAATTAATTATGTAGCTAGGATATATTTTTCCAAAACTCTTAACCCATTTGCTACAAAATCTATATAGAAATCCTATTTTATGTATACTAAGGAACCCCCTTAAGCATATGGGATACTAATTAAGGTAGGCAAATATATACATTTAGTCGATAAATCCACTTTGCATCACCTATTTTTTCATAAATAATATAGGGCATGCTTTAAACTTTACATGTGTTTTATAGCACTAATTTTATTAATCTTTTTGCCAAAAATACTTTCTATTAAATATCTTTCAAACATGCATTCTTAGCAATAATAATTAACCCTAGGTTTGAACGGACAACCGCAAGTTAGCGGATCCTTTAGGGTGTCTAACCCCTTCCCTTTAGGATAATAAAGAACCCTTGCCCAGAATCTCATTAAGTTTAGCAGACCATTAAAATGGAGTTAAAGTTTACTTTAAACTAGTTAACATTTAGGTGTCCTAATTCACCCAAATTAATTAGGTGGCGACTCCGCAATCCCTAGCATTTTTTTAGCACTTTAGCATTTTTGCCTTTTTAACACTTTTAAGCAACCCCTTAGCACTTTTAAAATTAACCTTTTAACACTTCTTTAATATTTTAGCACCTTTTTAAGCATTTTAAACATTTAACATTTTTGTTATTTATTTTCTAACCATTTTTTATTTAAGAAGGAGATTCGCTAGAAAAAATGTCGCGGTCGAAAAAGGGTGTGACAGTATACATATGAAACTTACAGATTAAATCAATAATGTATTTTTATTGAGATGAATGAAGACCATGTGAAGTGCGGACAACATGAACACCAAGGAAATAATGAATGTCACCTAAATATTTCATTGCAAACTGATGAGAAAGGCACTCTATGAAGTTAACATGAAGATGTGAATGACTACCAGTGAAAATGATATCATCCACATAAAGCAATAAGATAAAAAAAAATCTAAAAACGAGCGATAAATAAACATAGAAGGGTCAGATTTACTACAAATAAAACCTTGGGTAGAAACGTATTAAAGTGATGAAACCACATGTAGTGCCCGCTTTAGACCATAAATTGCTTTGTTTAATCTGCAAATGAGGATAGTCTGGATTAATAAAACTAGCAGGCTGTTTCGTGAAGACTTCCTCATGAAGAAAGACATTTTTAACCTAAGTTGTCGAATTGGCCAAGCAAAAAGAAACAACAAGGGAAAGAACTATACGTATCGTAGTTGGTCGAACAACAGGACTAGGAGTAGAAGTCTCATGATAATCAATACTCGGTTGTTGGTGAAAACCGTGTGCTGCAAGACGAGCTTTGTAATTCTCAATAGACTCATCTGAGTTGTATTTAATATGATACACTCATTTACAACCAACCAAGTTCATGTTCTGATTATAAGGAACACACACACAAGTTTTATTTTTTAAAAGTGCATTAAATTTATCTGACATTGCTTGCTGCCATTTTGGATTTTTGACAACCTGAGAGAAACAAGATAGTTCAATTTTATGAGTGATTGTATTTAAAAAAAACAACCGGCTAGGCTTGGTGATGCCAGATTTCAAATGAGTTTGCATTGGATGATTGTGGGGAAGTGGTGGGATGATTGCTACTTAAAGGCAATGTACATGTCAAGGAGGAAGAAGTATCATGAACACTAGAAGATGAAATGTGAGGACTAGATGGAGTACGAGGAACACTATAATGTGACTCACTAGAAGGAGTAATAGATATAGACGGGAAAACATACGATGAAGAAGTTGTAGGAGATATATGGCATGTAGATCAAGAGGTAAAAGAAGGAATGTAAGGTAATTGTGACATGAAAACAAGCGAGTCAGAAGAAGCGGGGAGGGAGGTGGACACATCAGTTGGGTTAGAAAGCTCTAAGTATGGAAATGTTAATTCATGAAAGAGCACATGTCGACTAATATAAACACGACTAGTTTTAGGATCTAGACAATGATATCCTTTATAATTAGGAGAATATCATAAAAAGACATATTTGATAGAACAAGGGAAAGCTTATGAGAAACATGAGCAGATATATTCGGAAAACACTCACATCCAAATACTTTGAGATATGAATAATCTGGGGGTTTCCTAAAAAGCTTTTCAAAGGGAGAAATTCCATGCAGATTAGGAGGCGGTAGCCTATTAATAGTGTAAGCGAAAATGTCCCTAAGTGTGCATTCAAAAAATGGTCAAGTTGTAGTGTTCAAATCTTGGTGTAATTACTTTTTCAATAATAAAGTAATTACGTTTTTCACGTGTTGTGGTGTCCAACAAGTGGTATCAGAGCCAGGTCGGTTCATACCAAATAGTCGTTTGTTGAGTTTCTTAGAGTGTTCGTGTGTGGTTTAGTACTACAGAGCTTGTTGTCGAAGTCAAGATTTCTTGGTAAAAGAAATAGAACTTTAGTCAAGACACGATAGGTGACCTTTAAGTGATCGGTGGAATAAAAAAACATAACAATCAGAATTACAACACGTGGTCGATGCATATGGAGGCATATCTCCAAGGTCAAGACTTGTGAGAGATCATTGGTGGAAATGAGGTCACACAACCAGAAGATGTAGCCGCTCTGAAGAAATGGAAGATTAGATCTAGCAAAGCCATGTTTTCGATTCAGACGACAGTTGAAGATGAAATGTTAGAGCACATCAGGCCGGCTAAGATACCGAAGGAAGCGTGGGATACTTTCGCAATATTGTTCACCAAGAAGAATGATACGAGACTGCAACTTTTGTAGAACGAGCTTATTTCTATCAGACAATGCGAACTGACGATCAACCAATACTTTACCAAGGTAAAATCTCTTTTTCGCGAAATTTCTGCATTAGACTCTGCTGTTGGCATGTCAGTCGCTAGAATTAGAAGAATTATCATTCATGGATTAAGGTCAGAATATAGAAATTTTATTGCCGCAATACAAGGTTGGCCAAGCCAACCTTCTCTTGTTGAATTATAAAACTTGCTAGTTGACCAAAAAGTGTTGGCTAACCAAATATCTGGAGTCTCATTAAAGAATAATGAAGAAGCACTCTATAGCGGTGATAAGACAGGTCGATCCCGATCAAATACTATTACAAATTATAGAAAACATGATGACAAAGATAATCATCATAGAATTTCCCAAACAGGGGAGCTCAAAAGAAAGACAATCAGGGTGGCTAGTCAAAGAATAACAATAAGTTTGATGGAAAATGCTATAATTGTGGGAAGAAGGGCCACATGGATAAAAGTTGTTGGTTCAAGAAGAAAACTGCAGAAAGTAATGCAACCATGTCAAATGCAGGAAAGACAAGCGATGAAGAGTGGGACGCTGGAGCATCTTTTGTTGTGGAAGAAGAACAATTGGATCTGGCAGTTACCGTCCTGAAATGATCAACTACAACAATGATTGGATAGTCGACTCTGGCTGCTCAAACCACATGACCGGTGATGAGAAAAAATTGATCAACATAAGTGAATATAAGGACGAACGGGTAGTAGTGACATCAAATAATTCAAAAATGCTAATAACTCATATTGGCAAGACGGTGTTCGGGCCTCATCACAGCTCGAAACAAGTGCAACTTCAAAATGTCTACCATGTTCCAGGTATGAAGAAAAAAATATTATCTTTGTCACAACTAACAACTTCGGGAAATGAAGATCAAAGTGAGGAAGAAAATACCGAGGATGAGGTAGCACATAATCCGTGGCAAATAAGCATGCATCAACTAGTAGAAGATCGTCAATCAGAAGGAGTAAGCCCACCGCCTCGGAGATCAACAAGAGTTCGAAATCTAAATCCCAAGTATGTCAATTCTGCTATAGCTGGAGAAGAAAAGATTTCAGAAACTCAGAGAACAACTCAGTATAAAAAGTTGGTGTTGAGGGGGAGAGTTAAAATTCATCACCAACTTAATCTCCAAGATAATGGATAATCAATCTAGAATGTTCAAGTAGTTCTAGAGAGTTGAAAGAAGACCTCTAGGTTCTAGAATGCCCTATTAAAGTATCTTGGATACTTAACTTATAGATATGTCTAGAAGCTCTAGATTCTTGTAAGAAATGTGTAGATGTTCTAGGGCCTTAGATATTTGTAGAATAAGATAAAATTGTCTAGATCTTTTTAGGACCATGTCTAGAATCATCCCTACACAAGTATAAATAGGGGTGACCTTAGTCATTTGTAATGAACCCAATTGTAAGTTAAGGTGTCCCTTAAGTGTGCATCCAAAAAATGGTCAAGTTATAGTGTTCAAATCTTGGTGTAATTACTTTTACAATAGTAAAGTAATTATGTTTTTCACGTGTTGTGTTGTCCAACATGCAATAGTAAGATGATGTTATAGAGAACATATTATATAACATAATATGAATTAAAGTCGATTCCAAAGAAAACCTAGCTGTTAAAGTGAAATGTTTATAGTAGATGACTGTTATAGAGAGATCTGACTGGATATTTTGTTTTCTGAGTTGAATGACAACTCTACTGGTGCTTGACGTGTCATGTTGACTAACATTATTGATGTTATATTTTTCAGAATTTAGTATCTCACTGACCTATACTAATTGTAACATGCATATTAGTATAATAATATTCCTACCCATAATTAAAATATTGTATAAATATAATTATGGTTAAGACTAAGATTCCTGTTGTATATGAGACTAAGATTCCTATTGTATATGTGATGAACATTGTACACTATATATATTGATATTAATGAGAAAGACTCGTCAAGGGAGATTAATATCATCTAACATGGTATCAAGAGCCAAAACCCTAAAATCCTAGAATTTTTTCTCTCACAGCACCCCACCTCTCGACCGCGTCTCTTCCTCTCTTCTCTCTAGAAAATTATTGGTTTCTTCTTCTCTCCTAAATTACATCCACTATCATGACTCCTCCTGAATCCCCTACAGCCTCCTCCTCCAACGTTATCACACTCGAAACACCAAACCATCTTTTCATTCAGCCCTAACCGTTACCAACATCAATAACTATATTCGCATTCTTCTTGATTAAGAAAACGATCAGTTGTATCCTTGGGTTGAATTGTTTCGCATTTATGCATGTGTGTATAACGTGCTTCATCATATCGATAACACTATTCCTCGCCCCCGGTAATTGATGATTCTACATGGCATCGTCTCGATGCTGCCGTCAAATAGTGGATATATGGTAGTATCTCTCAGGATCTTCTCCTTACTATCACGAAATCTGGTGCCACCGTCAGTGAATTGTGGATTCGTTTGGAGGAAATTTTTCAGGATAACAAGCACACTCGTGTTATGTATTTGGAGGAACAATTTAATAAAGTAAGTCTTGAAAACTTCTCCAATGTGACTGAGTACAGCAAGCAACTAAAATTTGTAGCACATCAACTCTCCAACGTCGACACGCCTGTCTCTGAAACCAAAATGGTGTTAGAAATTATTGCAGGCCTTCCTAAAGGCGAATATGATACTTTGGCCACCATGATTCAACAGACGGATCAGTTACCCAGTTTTAACAAAGCTCGCTCTCAGTTGTTGCTCAAAGAAACACATCGTGCTAAGCAAGATAAGCACAATCAAAAGGCGTTAGCTATCGACACGCAACCCCAATACCCGACATCACCGAAAAACTCTCAACCGCGTCAGGGCCGCGGTGGTAGAGGAGGTCATGGCAAGAGTCGCGATCAAGAAACTAGCAGCCAAGCAGGTCCGCAGAACAAGCGGGCGCGGCGCGCCAAGATGCGGGCACGGCCGTTCGATGCAACAACCCTTCAACCAATATTCTCAACACGGGTTGTTGGGCCCAGATCTAGCCCCTCGGCAAGCCCAGTACCCGCAACAAGCCCACTTCATGCAAGGACAGTTTCAGCAGCCCGCTTCCAGCATGGCCCTATCTGACTTAGGTCAGGCCTTCAGCAGCCTCAACCTGCAACAACCGGACAACAGTTGGATCATGGACTCCGGTGCCACATCTCACCTCACTCGGTCTACATGTAACATTCCTAAAATGTTTAGTTTAAAGCATCCTCAATTTATTACAATTGGCAATGGCCACCGCATTCCAATACAGGGCTATGGTACATCCTACACACCACCTCATCATCTACCATTCTCCCTTAAAAATGTCTTATATTTCCCACACATCATTAAGAACCTAATTTATGTTCGCAAATTTACTCGTAATAACTCTGTCTCCGTTGAATTTGACCCTTTTGGTTTCATTGTGAAGGATCTGTATACGAGGACACCTCTTACGAGATGTAATAGCACGGGGGATCTCTATCCATTCCCTTCCACCTCCGCTGCCGGATCTTGCTCTCCCGTCTTTCTAGCGGCTATTTCTTCATCAACATGGCTTAATAGGCTTGGTCATCCCGGAGCCCCAGTTTTTAATTTTTTTAGAGGCAATAATCTCATTACTTGTAATAATAGAAAGTTTGCCCAAAACTGTGTTTCTTGTTCTTTAGGCAAACATACTCGTCTTCCATTTAAATCATCTACTAGTGTTATATTTGCACCATTTGATATTATACATGCCGATTTATGGACATCACCTATTGCTAGTTCTCTCGGTAACAAATATTATCTTGTCTTACCAGATAATTTTCCCACTATTTTTTATTATATCCTCTCAAATTTAAATCGGAAGTGTTTGCCAATTTTTTTGAGTTTCGAACATTCATTCAAACACAGTTTGTAAAAGGTATAAAATCTTTTTAGTGCGATAATGATCGTGAATTCAATAACTCTATGTTTCACTGTTTTTGTACTAATAATGGCATGATCTTTCGCTTCTCCTGCCCCCACACCTCCCCACAAAATGATAAAGCTGAAAGAATTATCCGCACCATTAACAATATGATTCGTACTCTATTGATTCATATCTCCATCCCTCCGTCCTTCTGGGTATATGCTGCTAAAATATCAGAATACATTCTAAATATTCTCCCAACTAGCACCCTTCACAATATGACCCCTAACGAAATCCTCTATCATAGAGTCCCCTCTTATGATCATCTATGGATATTCGACTGTCTATGCTATCCAAACCTTGTCTCTACTGCTCCTCACAAACTAGCCCCCCAGTCCACTTCATGTGTCTACCTAGGATTCCCGCCGAACCATAGGGGCTATCTATGCTATGACTTGTCCACTCGTCAAATCCACATCTCTCATCACGTCACATTCGACGAGCTCACATTCCCGTTTTTTAATCTTCGAAAATTCCAAAAACCGAATTACTCCTTTCTTGACTAGCCTGTCATTTCTCCCATATTCTCAGTCAAATACAATCATTAACGTCATCAGCGTCGCGGACCATCATGGAGGCGCCGCGGCGCCATTCTCCCAGTGACCAAGATGTCTCTGTCCCTTCATCAGCATCGCGACCCAACGATGGCGCGCGGCTAAAACTCATGTGACGAAATTCTTCAACGTCGTCGACGCAACCCTGCAATGAGGCTCCGCGGCGCCTTTGACGGTAGTTCCTCCATCCTCCCCTTATCTGACCTTACCCTCTATATCAGATTCCACCACTCAGCCACCACAGACACCCATTGTCCCCACTCACCATATGAAAACTCGTGCCAAACACGGAATATTCAAACCCAAAGTCCAATATAACTTGTCTTCCCAAACCATCTCTCCAATTCCAAATAACTCCAAATTAGCCAAACAAGACCCTCATTGAAATGCGGCTATGTCTGAAGAATTCAATGCTTTGACTAAACAACACACATGAGATCTAGTACCTAGACCTGAGAGGTATAATGCACGTCTTGTAGCTAATAGCACGAATCAGCAGGAGGGCATTGATTGTGGTGAGACATTTGGCCCGGTTGTCAAACCGGCTACCATTTGCACAGTTTTGAGCATAACTATGCGCAGACACTGGCCGATACATCAACTTGATGTGAAGAATGCATTTCAACATGGGTACCTGAGAGAGACAGTCTACATGCATCAGGCGTCTGGGTTCACCCATCCTGCAGTCCCTCACTATGTGTGTCGTCTCCGTAAGTCACTATATGGCCTGAAACAGGCTCCCCGTGCGTGGTATGATCGATTTGTCAGATATATCTTGAAGAATGGGTTTGTATGCAGCAAGAGTGATACATCACTCTTCATTTTTCATCGAGGTAGTAGCATTGCCTGCTTATTACTTTACGTGGATGATATTGTTCTTACTGCCTCCTCCGATGGGTTGAAAAATGAGATTATTGTCTTGCTTAAGACCGAATTTACAATGACTGATTTGGGAAAACTGATTTATTTCTTGGGGATATCAGTGACCAGGTCCACCAACCACATGTTCTTATGTCAGCGTAAGTATGCAGAGGAGATTGTGTATAGGGCTAAGATGGCGAATTGCAAAGTTATGTATACTCCAGTTGATTCAAAATCTAAGCTCAGTGTTATGGATAGTGCTCCAGTCTTCGATCCTACTCTGTATAGGAGTCTTGCAAGTGCACTTCAGTATCTCACATTTACAAGGTTAGACATTGATTATGCTGTTCAGCAGGTATGTTTATTTATGCATGCCCCCATAGAGTCTCATTTTTCACTGCCCTTAAGCGTATCATCTGATACATTAAGGGCACACTTGATTATTGTTTGCACCTATACCCCTCTGCATCAAACAAGTTGCTTTCATATATGGATTCAGATTGGGCAGGGTATCCGGACACGCAACTCTCCACCACCGGCTTTTGTGTTTTTTTAGGATATAATATGATTTCATGGTCTGCCAAGCGACATGCCACCCTATCTCGTTCCAGTGCCAAGGCTGAGTACAGAGGTGTTGCAAATGTGGTAGCTGAGATTTGTTGGCTCAGAAACATATTGTTAGAACTTCAGTGCCCTTTGTGTCAGGCATCTATTGTGTATTGTGTTAACATCTCTGCAATCTACCTTTCTCACAACTCGGTTCAACATCAGCAAACCAAGCACGTTGAGATGGACATACATTTCGTTTGTGAGAAAGTTGCGTTAGGTCATGTCAGAGTGTTACATTTTCTCTCATCGTATCAGTATGCAGATATATTTACCAAAGGACTTTTCAGACAGTTGTTTCTAGACTTCAGATCCAGTCTCAGCGTCCGGCCTCCTCCCGCTCCGACTGAGGGTGTGTGTAAACATGTATAGTAGTATAATAATATTCTTACCCATAATTAGAATATTATGTAAATATAATTATGGTAAGACTAAGATTCCTCTTGTATATGGGACTAGAATTCCTCTTGTATATGGGATGAACATTGTACACTATAGATATTGATATTAATGAGAAAAACTCCCTAAGGGAGTTTAATATCATCTAACCGGACTGAATGTCTCACCACAATCAATGCCCTCTTGCTGATTCATGTCATTAGCTACAAGACGTGTCTTATACCTCTCAGGTTTAGGCACTAGATCTCATGTGTGTTGTTTAGTCAAAGAATTGGCGTCGCGGTGCCTCATCACTGGGCCGTGGTGTTGTCGACGGTGTGTGGAGGGACAGACTTCGCTGAAGTTTTGTTGCCGCAGCGCCTCATCACTGGGTCGCGGCGCTGTCGACGGTAAATAGTGAATATGCTCACTGGGCAGAGAAGGCGATTTTGCATTGGTTCTATGATCTAGTTGACTGAGAATGATGGGAGAGATGGCAAGCTCGTCAAGAAATGAGTAATCCGGTTTTTGGAATTTTTGAAGATTCAAAACGGGAATGTGATCTCGTCGAATGTGACGTGACGAGAGATGTGGATTTGACGAGTGGACAAGTGATAACATAGATAGCCCCTATGGTTCGGCGGAAAGCCTAGGTAGAAACATGAAGTGGACCGAGGGGCTAGTTTGTGAGGAGCAGTAGAGGCAAGGTTAGGATAACACATACAACCGAATATCCGTAGATAATCATAAGATGAGACTCTATGATAGATGATTTCGGTAGGGGTCATATTGTGAAGTGTGCTAGTTGGGAGAATATTTAGAATGTATTCTGACATTTTAGCAGCATATACCCAGAAGGACAGAGGGAGAGAGGTATGAATCAATAGAGTGCGGATCATATTGTTAATTGTGCGGATGATTCTTTCAGCTTTACCATTTTGTGGGAAGGTGTGGGGGTAGGAGAAACGAAAGACCATGATATTATTAGTACAAAAATGGTGAAACATATAGTTGTTGAATTCACGACCATTATCGCACTGAAAAGATTTTATACCCTTTTCAAACTGTGTTTGAATAAATGTTCGAAACTCAAGAAATTTGACAAACACTTCCGATTTAAATTTGAGAGGATATAACCAAACATAGTGGGAAAATCATCTAGTAAGACAAGATAATATTTATGACCGAGAGAACTAGCAATAGGTGATGTCCATAAATCGGCATGTATATCAAATGGTGCAAAGGTAACACTAGTAGATGATTTAAATGGAAGATGAATATGTTTGCCTAAAGAACAAGAAACACAATTTTGGGCAAGCTTCCCATTATTACAAGTAATGAAATTATTGTCTCTAAGAAAATTAAAAACTGGGGCTCCTGGATGACCAAGCCTATTATGCCATGTTGATGAAGAAATAGTCGCTAGAGAGACGGGAGAGTGAGATCCGACAGCGGAGGTGGAAGGGAATGGATAGAGATCCCCCGTGCTATTGCATCTCGTAAGAGGTGTCCTCGTATACAGATCCTTCACAGTAAAACCAAAAGGGTCAAAGTCAACAGAGACATAGTTATTACGAGTAAATTTGGGGACATAAATTAGGTTCTTAATGATGTCTGGGGCATATAGAACATTTTTAAGGGAGAAGGTTGGATGAGGAAGTGGTGTGTAAGATGTACCATAGTCCTGCATTGAAATGTGGTGGTCATTGTCAACTGTAATAAATTGAGGATGCTTTAAACTAAACATTTTAGGAATGTTACATGCAGACCGAGTGAGGTGAGATGTGGCACCGGAGTCCATGATCCAACTGTTGTCCGATTTTTGCAGGTTTAGGCTGCTGAAGACCTGACCTAAGTAAGTAGGGGTCATGCCGGGAGCGGGATGCTGGAACTGTCCTTGCATGAAATGGGCTTATTGTGGGTACTGGGCTTGCCGAGTGGTTGGAGCTGGGCCCAATAACACGTGTTGAGAATACTGGTTGAAGGGTTCTTTGGCACTTGAAAGTCGGCGCCGCTTCAGACCGAGGCGCCACTGCATCGAGGCGTCGCGCCCGATATATCCATCGCTTGATGGCAACGTCGAGACGATGCCATGTAGAATCATCAACCTCCGGGGGGCGAGGAATAGTGTTATCGATATGATCAAGCACGTTATTGACACATGCATGAATACGAAACAATTCAACCCAAGGAGAATATTGACTGTTTTCTTGATCAAGAAGAATAAGAATGCAGTTCTTGATGTTGGTAACGGTTAGGGCTGGATGAAAAGAGGGTTTTGGTATTTCGGGAGTGATAACGTTGGAGGAGGAGGTTGTAGGGGATTCAGGAGGAGTCATGATAGTGGATGTTGTTAGGCATATTTTGTATACACTTTTGAGTCATTTTTAGTTAGAATTTTCCCCATTTTTGTTTAAATAAGTGTCATGTTAGGGTCATTTTTCTTTATTTTGACTTTTGAGTCACAGCGGTTTCAAACGGCAAAATGGCAAAAAGAAGCTAAAACTGGGCAGAAAAGGAGGCTCCCGAAGCAAAAAGGACGAAAGTTGACATATCCGTAAGAAAGTATGCAGGGCCGCGGTGCTGAGCAGCAGGACCGCGGTGCCATAAAACCTGAGATGCCGCAGAACATTCGGCGCCACGACGCCATAATACAGGCCCGCAGTGCCGACGCGGGAAAAATCCGATCCGAGGCGAAATTGGTCAGGGACAGAAGGGTCCAGGACACACGATTTTTGCAGCATATTTAAACTCTTAGGACAGATTTTAGGGTTATCTCGGATACTCTATCACACAGAACGCTGAGAGGCTACAGGATTGGAGACCTAGTTCTAAGTATTTTCTTTTTCTTTCTTTATTTCAATTCAGTTCAGGTTGGATTTTGTATTAGTTCTTAGCATGTCTATGGCTAGGAGCTAAACACTTAATTAAGTCTTTTCTTTGAATCACTTGAAACTCTTTTTCATGAGTTAATGCATTAGTTTAGTTTCCTCTTCACTTGATTAAGATTTATTCAATATTGGTGTGAATGTTTGATAGTTAACTGATCACTAATTATCATAATTTATATGATTTCAAATCAAGAACTGAGAGGAGAGATTTGGATATGCTCTAATTGAATAGACATAAGTTAAAATCGCGGACGAAAGTACCCCGATACTTGTGTAGCATTGTAGGTTATTATTATTAATCCTTCTATATGGTAAAATCTATCATAGAAATATAGAAGGTTTCTGCACTGGGGTTGAGCGATTAAATATCCTAATCGGAATATAAGACAGTCCAGTTAACCTACTATCTTAACGTAGAAGAAGAAGTCATTTTTGTTGCATTAAGGATTGAAAATAGTGCATAGCCGAGGATATTGGAAGCCCTATTTCCATCATAACTGATTACACCAAAGCAATTTAGTTTAATTCTTGCAATTACTCTAGTAGTGTTAGATAAAAAACCCAAATCAATTATCGTTAGCCAAATAGACAACATAGAATAGATGTTCGGTAATTAAAAATCAGTCTCTGTGGATGATATTCGGTCTTACAAGACTATATTACTTGTAACGATACGTACACTTGCGTAAGCAATTGGAAAATTGCTAACAAGTTTTTGGCGCCATTGCCGGGGACTGACGTACTTTTAATATCGAACCATCTATTCTTAATTTCTAATTTGGTTGCTCCCAGAAATAACTTGTTCTGCGAGCATCTTTTTATCAATTTTTGTTGTTCTTGTAATTTTGCAGTTAAAGTCAAGTATAGGTACATGGACTATTACTATCAAGGGCTGCAGGACTACGACCATTGTCCACCGCAACAATTTAGCCCACAAGCTCCACAAGAAGAGCGAAATGAGCTGCAGGAAGCCTTACTCAGGCTCACTGAGTACCAGAATCTTCAAGGACTAACTCATCCGCCACAGAGTCAGGCTCCATCAGGAGAGCTAGGTAACTTGGGAGAAGTTTTTTGGGCACTCACAAACGCCCAAACTCAGTTCATGATGGAAACAAGATCATCCATCAGGAATTTAGAGATGCAGATGGGACTGCTAGCTAGAATGCTGAGCAACGATATGCAAGGGAACCGCCCTAGAAATACTGGTGTAGACCCATAATAGCAGTGCCAAGCAACTGACTTGAGGAGTGGCAGACAAGTGGAGACAGGTTCATCCCCACTATGTCCAGAAAAAGAGGGTGAATCCAGTGAGGTGAAGGATTCGGAGGGTGCAGTAATCATAGAAGATCTTCCTGCGGACCAAAGATCACCTCCAGCAGTCGTTGACACACCGCAAGTGAAGATACCATATCCTCAGAGACTTAGAAAAAATTCTCTTGACAAGCAGTTTTCTAAGTTTGCGGAGGTCTTTAAAAGCACATCAACATTCCATTTCTTTGAAGCCTTAGAACAAATGCGAGTTATGTAGAGTTCATGAAGGAGATCCTCTGTAAAGAGGAGGTTGGAGGAGTATGAAACGATGGCATTGGTAGGAATGCGGTGCCGTCCTGCAGAGAAAGTTACCTCGAGTTGAAAGATCAGGAAGTTTCACCATCCATGTACTATATGGAAGTTTGGATGTCGGACTACATGTGATTTGGGGAAAGTATAAACTTGATGCCTAACATGTTTGCAAACTTGGAGTGGGGGAAGCAAGACCTACAACCATCACCTTACAACTAGCGGATCGCTCCATCGTCCACCCTAGAGGAATAATCAAGGATGTATTGGTTAAGGTGGACAAGTTTATCTTCCCTGCTGATTTCATCATCCTAGAAATGGAAGAAGATGAAAGGATGCTCATCATCCTTGGCAGGCCATTTTTAGCCACGGGACAAACACTCATTGATGTTCAGAAAGGTGAGCTGAGATTTCGTGTTCAGGGAGAAGAAGTGATTTTCAATGTATTCAGGGCGACAACCTACCCAAAGGCAAGTGATAACTGATATGCTATTGATGTGATTGATAAAGCAGTTTCTGAAAACGGGTTCAGGAGTGATGATGCTCTTGAAGTGGTGATGACACAATGGGATGATGGTATTGGTAATGATACAAAATTGATGGAGTATGCGAATTGGTTGGATTCCCATGAGCCTTGCTATAGGAAAAAATATGAGGAGCTAGGAACAATTCCAGAGAGACGGTGTAGATCCACGAGCGAGCGAGAACTAGAGTTGAAGACTACGCGGATCATTGCCTTGCTCGATATCTAGGTAAGAACAAATCCTTACCGTATCGGCTCGTCTATCGAAGTGGAGGTTGAAAAAATTGTTGAGAGTATTGAGGGCTCCGCAAGCTCGCGATTGGGTGGGCCATTAGCGGACATTAGAGAGATAAGTCGCATACTGACCAATCTGCGCAGATGCGTCTAGAAGATAGAGCATACCACCCGTTGAGGCCGCGAGAGGAGACTAAA